>CM076584.1:461062563-461236335 GCA_034641835.2 Pinus albicaulis
TTTTCTTGGACAACCTTGTCTCAGCCTGTTAACTTGTTCAATCATCTTCATGCTGCTAAGAAAAACTCTACCTTCTCTGTCAATCACTGTTTTGATGAAGGTAACCATGGTTTCAAATGTTGGGTGTGATGCCTTCCCTGGGTATAAGATTCCTGCTCCCTCCAAACCTTGTCCTTTCTCTGTGTGCCATTCCACCAAATAATTTTTAAAGATAAGCCCACAATTAGTTTAAAATACATAGACAGTTAACTGATTTTCTGAGCTTGGACAAAGGTCACGGAGGCCTTGGTGTTTTTGATGTGAACACAAAAAGACCTGTAGTAATCAAATAATAATACACTCCTTTCAATCAAAACACACTTCCTTTCCTATGCGTCACTGTTCATCATACCCAATTTTGACAATACCTTCGAATTATAGTGGCATATTCCTCACTAACTCTGCTTTATGAAAGGTTAAACATTGTTTGGTAAGGCAAAAAGGATCTTGGATGTTGCTTAAAATGTCCTTGTTTGATACAAGACCCATGTTTCTTCAAAATGTGGCCTTCCCAACCTTTGATATGCAATCAGCCAATATCCACAAGCAGACTTTTAAGGAGAAAAATACAATCAAATGAAGATAGACAGTCAAGTGGATTTATTGTGTATAGTGACAAGGTCACCCTTCCCTGCGATGTTTTGAGGACATAAGACACCCTTGTCCCTTTTTATAAGAAGGCCAAACACCATCTTCTTAGCTTCAAAACTTTCTTTTTCCTTGTAGGCACTTCATCAGCAGATTCAACACTACATCACAGTTTTAAACAAAGGATATCCACACAGCAAAAATCATTGTTTATAGATATGGTGACAGAGTTTGAAATGTTTTTATGATGTGGTAACAAAAACCTGTAGTAGTCCAATGTCAATAAGCTCCTCTTTGGTCGAAAGATTAACCCCCTCGTATGCAGCTCACCAATATGTGTTTATCCATGTAAACATAGTTAATCAAAAGGCGAAACACAGTCCAAGGTTACTTGTGCTTAAAGGACAGATTTTATTTTGCTTTTGATTGGTCATATAGAATCCTGTAGCACTTCAACCATATAGATCCCCTTTCAACAAAATATTGCTTTCTTCTTGTCGGGCAACTGGACCAATTTAACACCATAAATACAGTCAACCACAGTGGATTTACACAATCAGCAGTCACTGTGTTAAAGGATAATGTGACAGAGCATGGTGTGTTTTTGGTGTGGTAACAAAAATCTTGTAGCTTTCAACAAAAAACTCCTCACAATCAATACTACCTTCTTTGAACTCTAATGTCCCTCATATTCTGTTTGACAAAACCCTTGTGAAAATGGTAGTTTTACTTCTTGGCGGTTTGTGCTTCCATCTGGGAGCATTCCCATAGAGCAAATCTATTCACTCGCCTAGGAAAACCTTTTGAAAAATCAAACATGTTCATAGGATGACGTACTGGCTGTTCTAGCCCTATATTTGCATTTTTCAAAACCCTGGGCTTCTTCTTCAAATACTGTGTTTCTGCCTTCAAATAGTGCCTTTCATCCTTTAACATTGTTTGGGGGGACAGTTGGTTTGGTCCTTTATCATTCATCAAATACACTACCCTACTATGACAGTGTTTAAGCAAACAAATTCATGCAGGCCCGGATCTTTAAACAAGAACATCAACACTCCCTCAAAATAGAAAACTCGTCCTTCTTAAACTCTACTCGCTTCACACTCGTGCTGCATATTATTAATGTTTTCTTCTTTACCTTGCTGCCCTGCCTCCAATAGCCTGTGGAAATTTCTTTTCAAGCATACAACCTTGCTCTCTTGTCAACTCGTTGTTTTGAACATAGGACCACAAATGCACCTTTCAAAACCCTACGTTTCTTCTTCCAATATTGCTCTGAGTACAGCCTTGTGAGGTTTTGAATCATTAATAGGAAAACACTGCTAAGTTAAGCTAACTGCCAGGAAAATATAGTTATTGCAAACTCAAATTTTAAATCAAGCACCTTATCCCTCTTTCAAAACAGCCACTTAACATATCTCGTTTCAAATCGACTTCCTCTACCCCAAACACCATCTAGCAATCTTGAATTTAAGGGGCAAGAAGACATAGTACCTCAAAACATGATGCCAATCTTTTTGCTTGAGAGTTGGAGACACTTTGAAATGAGTTTTTTAAGGTTTTAAGGTAATTTTCTTGACCATTTCTACAGGAGTGCCACGGGTTGCTACAAAGGCTCGCGCAAAGGCATTCCTTTGTAAATTTTGTGCACAGCTGCCGCGCACCTTTCCAGGAGTGTCGCGCAACTTTGTAGTATATTTTGAAGGCCTTCCCTGGTGTCGGAATTGGCGCGAGATGGCTCGTTGGAAAGCTGTGGAAGTATACTTTCCAGAAAAACTTGAATTTTTTCATTTGGTGTCCATTTGATCCTTCAAAAATTTATTTTCCCAACACTGGTCAAAACTGGTGAATCCTGGTGCAGAAATGCATCGATCTGTTTGTAGGCCATTTTTGAATGCCTTCCCGGTGTCGTAATTGGGCGCGAGATGGCTCGTTGGAAAGCTGTGGAAGTATACATTCCAGAAAAACTTTAATTTTTTCATTTTGTGTCCATTTAATCCTTCAAAAACTGACTGTCCCATCACTGGTAAAAAATGGTTAATGCTGGTGCGTAAAAAACCTAGCGTTAATTGCAGGCTACTTTTGGATGCCTTCCTGTTGTCGAAATTTGGCCCAAGATGGCTCATCGGAAAGATATGGAAGTATATTTTCCATATAAATTTTAATTTTTTCATTTGGAGTCCATTTGGCTGTTAAAAATCTGACTGTCCCATCACTGGTCAAAATGATGAATCCTAGTGCAGAAATTCTCCCGTGACATCTGTATTTTTCACATTTCTCATAAACCATGATACCTGTGTAGAAACTGAAGGAGGTGTTTCTTATTGAACCTATTGGGAACAAAAACCTCTCTCACTTTTGTAAATTGCATCTATTTTTTGTCAGAAACACTGTTTTAAGAAAAACTGGTCTTGGGCGGGACACATGATTTGTCTCGCCTATGTGCTTATTTTCCAAATTTCTCCTTGCACCCTCTCGCTTGTACGTGAAGGAGGTGCTGGCTTTACACCAAATTCTGGGCCCTCAGCTTATTAGTGAAGGAATTCATTCAAACAACAATGTCTTTGTCCCGGGGCTTCTCATCAATTTAGGGTTTGTCTTGAGAGGGTTTGGAAGAATCTTGTTTTAAACAAATTTCATTTTCCATCCATTTGCAAGGAAAACAAATGACTTTGAACATGTTATGAAGGGCCCATATTTGAACAATGTTGGCAAAGCATATGCATGTTTTTTGAACAGCCTTAGTGGGTGCCAGCCTATTTACTTATGACAAACATTCAAAAAGCTAAACCCCTTCGACCGTGCTTTTATGTTTGGAAGGTAACCTCTCGCCATCGTTAGACCTTTCACAATATTTTCAACCCCGGACCAACTACTCAAAGATTGTACTAAAGATGATGAGGAAACTCTAGTAATTTTTGCAAGGAGATAGATTTATCCTTTGATTCTTTAAACTAATATGTCCGTCGGATGCTTTTCTATGAAAGAGGACATTTGTAGAGGATTCTTTTAAGTCATAGGAGTATTCTTTGACACTTTTGACAAGAGTTTCTTTTTTCTTTTTCACATAAACTAATACTTTGCTCTTAATGATTTGGGGTTGAAAGATGGCCACCGTGGAACTAATCTTGACTTATAGGTGTTCTTTAACTTCATGTTCGACTTTTGGTACAAAAATGCAAATGTTGTACCGGGATGTTCTTAAACTGGCCCCAACTACATGTAGACTATCTGATGAGTATATTGACAAGGGTTTTCTTACATATGAGGGCAAACAACTTGGAAACTCCATCGCTTTTACCTCTCGGCTTCCAATCACTACCGTGTTTCTAAAAACCCTAGCCAAAGTGTCATTGTTCTCTTGTACTGCCTTGAGGGTGACTCAAATGTCATCCTTTGTTTTGGTCATCTCATGACAAATTATTGGAAAGATAGTCTCTCCGTGACTATGGAGGTCAGCACCTTTTGAAAAGAAAACAACTTCCCTTCGCCCGTGTAATGACCTCGTTTTTGTCGCACTTTTCAATTTGATTCGTGGACAAGCAGCCTGCCATGATACCTTGAATTTTTACTAATGACATGCCTTTCCGAAGTTCAACAATTCACATGATTTGAAAGCTTCAAAATGACCTCCTTTTATTATACCAGACTCTTTTTTCCTTTGAGCTAGCATATTTCAAACTCTATCCTCGTTATGATCATTACTCTCATTCATAAAACTCCGGAGATATTGTTTCACTTGTTCAAGAAAGGAAAACTCGGACTTCGCAACCTTTAAAGTCAATACTGCCGCCGCCTTCTCGCTCGCTTGTAAATGAAGGGAGGCGCCCTAACCCTCGCTTTGTAAATGAAGGAGGTTCCGGGCCATGAAAATTTACCGCTTGCCGAGACAAGGGTGTCCCTTTCTTACCGTGATTTTCATGCCGGAAAGAGCCGTAAAGTCCGGATGAGTAGCTTTCTCGTTTGTAGACATATCTCAAGCTCAAGTTACATTTAGAAGCAATGTTTCCTCTAATCGTAATTCAAGCATTTACTCCATGAGATGAAATTATATTCCCCGCCTTTGTAGAAACCATAGAACACCGTGAAAAACCTAATAGTCAGCTTGAGATTGGGGTTTATGCGTTGGCCGAGATCTAGGGGATGTGAGTGGCGCGACTTAGAGCAAGCTTTGTCAATTTCATTTGCGCAGTGGGAGGTCAGTCATGGTTGGTCCGTAGCGTATGGAGGCTTTTTGGCTTTTTGATGATCAAGCAAGGGTAGAATGTCTTAAAGCGCCACTTCCTAACATAGGGGAGGCTTTTTGAAACAGACTTGGACTTTTCGTTTTGGAGCCGATGGGCGTACCAATAGGGTCAAGCTAGATAGGATAGTGATAATGAGGTTTTGATTTTGACATGGGTGGACCGAAAAGTAGAAGGGGCAAAAAAGTTTTAGGAGGGTTTTCTAGATGACATATTAACATAAGGAACCGGGCCAGAAAACTCACTCGTAGATATAGTCATCACTAACATGTAAAAAATACCGATGGCTAACACCGTAAAGCTAAAAAGAAGGGATTGTCGTCGCTATATTGTATCTTTCAGCATTATTTATGTAATTTTTTAGTAATACTACGTTATTTTAGAGCCGAATATTCATCTACCTTTGTACTCAAGCTTTCAAGAAACTTTATTTAGTTGTCTTTATAATGCATTAAGGAGGCCAAACCTTCACTTTCTTAGCATATTGTTCAATAAAGTTCTAGTTCCATGATTATCTATCCTATTTTTAGAAACCCTTAGAAAATAAAACTATCATTTTCTTCAAGAATTCGCATAGCTTAAGTCATGGTTTCGCTTACTTTAAGCCGATTTGAGTTCGGAGGTATGTTTAACTTATCATAAGTGATTTTTATGTTACCGTTTTGTATTTGAGAGAATTTTACATATTATAAGGTAAAAAACCATTATTTCTCTCATTTAAAATGTAAATCTCCCGTAAATAACGTTTTTAGGGTCAAATTCTGTTTACATTTTCCCCACTTGGGAGGATGTAGAAGTGCTTCTTTTGTTGTTGTTTCATTCATATGATGGAAATGTGTTTATAAACACATTTTATGATTTTATTTCTCCCTACTAGTCCAAAGATTGTGCTTATGCACTACCGCATTCCCATCTCGTGATATTACGTTGGTATCAAAGAGCACATTGGCTCACCATGGAACTCGCCCATTATGCTATCAAGAGAAGAAGGAGAAGAGAATATGTATGAAGGAGAAGACTCCATTATGTGGAGGAAAGAAGGGGAGGAGTGGATCTCAAAGCTTCTTCCCAAATCTACAGAAAGCATCAAAGAAGATCTTATGAAGATGAGAGAGGAGATGGAATCTCCGTAGGTGTTTGGAATCTAGAGCGTATCTAGATTTTCACATGATAGGTGTGAGCATGCATCTATACCCTATTATGCACAAGGCGCCAAATGCCCAAACATCTAATATGAAAGAGATGAAAGAAGAAGAAATTCCAAGGAGGGAAACTCTTAGAAATTTTCTAGAAGAGTATGAATCTCAAACTCGAAAATTTTAGAGATCATATCACTTTCCAAGAGTTTTTCAAGGTCAAGGTGGAGAGGATCAAGCTACATGACATGGAAATATTTTCTCTATATACCTTTTATGGATCCCCAACTTGTTCAGCCAAAGATTGGTGGAGGTGTTGCACACCTATTTGCAAGACCACCAAATTTCAAGGTGAAGCCATCAAAGTTACAACACCGCATTTTTAAGGTAAAGGCCTATGTCAGTGGATGTTTGAGTCACCGAAAAATTTCAATAATTATTCTTTGCAAATTTCACTAAGATATTGGTAGAAAGGTTTGATAAAACATGAAACAATCAAACCAAGATAAATAAAACTTTTGCATAAGTTGGAAGGACCTACAAACTCTAATCCACTTCAGAAAATTGTTGGAGAAGCTCACATATTGCATGATACCTTGCTAGAGGCAAGATCCTTCTTTCATAACCTTGGAAAAGATGGCATGAAGGTTCCTTTTTTCAAAAGAGGATCCTCTGGATTGCTACTCTCATTCATATTGAAGAGGAAGAGAAGGATGGGGGTAAACATCGATGTCACATCTAGAGCATATCTAGTGCCCTGCGCAGGAAAGAAGAGCCCATGCTCCAAGAGGAGGATTTCTTGTAGCATTGCAAGAAGTTCACCAGGATCTCACATATGGAGGTCAAGGAACAATCAATAAACAACATGATTGTGGAGCATTGCGTATGTGGAAGGAGAAGAGATAAAGGTCATCATTTGATGAGGAGCACACACCCCCATCCATTTTAGAGATTTGATGTAAGCAAGAGGCAGATCGATTTACATTGTGAGGGCAAGGGCAAGTGTCACCCAACCATATGTATAGTCTACTCTTGACATTGATGTCTCACTACATGGAGGCATTCCACCGGGAGGCCACTAGATCTCGAGTTGGTAAGAGGCATCTTGCCATTTCGTTCACCTCTCTTAGATACCTGAGAGGTGAAACCTTAGGAGGAGTCTAGTACAACGCAGAGTTTATGATAGGACTCAGAGGAGGGAGACACTCCCATTTTCAGCACCATCCACTCTCACTATATGTACTACGCTGAAAAAATTTGTTGCAGTTGATGGAGGATGGCACCTTCATGTTGCAAGGAGCTACTCCATGGATTTGGATAAATAGAGGGTACTTCCTTTGAGGAAGGATTCCACACGCTGGAGTAGATGGAGGCCACTCATGCTTACATTGGCCAAGATTGGGAGATTCTTTGGATGGGAGCTTCTCATGGGAGGGCCAACTTCCAAAGATTCCTACCTCTTTTGGAGCATGAGAAGTTTCATGATGGGCATGGCAAGAATTTGAGGATGGAATTTGGCATGAGGGATGTCAAAGGAAAAGACAATAGCAAGTGGGGAGCTTCACATTACGTATCATCAACACCGTCTCCTTAGGATGATCGATCCATATTGGAGGTCTCAACTCTTGGTAGAGTACTCCAAGGATCTTTGTGCTTGTAGAATTCTTGATGACCCAGATGAAGATGATATATATATGGTGGATGATGTGGTCATCTATTCTTATGGCAGAAGTCTTCGACTAGAGCTTTTAAGCTCAAGGAGAAGTTGCTACATGCAAAAGACATGTGGGCTTCTTTCCACCCTTTGATGCATATCTTTCCTTGGAAGAGGAGTTCATTTGGGAGGGCATCCATGATGATATATTTCAGCATATGGATAGATGCATAGCCCGCATGGTGATAGAGAGGATTAAACAACAACCACTTCCCTACTCTTTGGAGGTGAGGGAGAATTTTCTGCTGAGCCATTTCACCATGGTCCTAAGTACATGGTGGAGAATGTATACTTCCACATTATATTTTGTACTTTCATATTATATGAGTAGCATGTTGTAGTAAGAAGGATTATCCCTTCTTGAATATTGTATGATTATGTACTTGGAAGCCATTTGCAGCATGGAGATTGGCTATCTTAGCCATGGTTTGTGAGGGAAGCCACATGATTTCGGTGTGTGTCGTTAGCCACCTATAAAAATTTGTTATACCATATGGTGGCTAACATTTTTCGTAGCCTTCAAGAAACAATTCATGATTCAAAATTCTTAGTTCTTGAAGTCTCAAGGATGGTCTCTTTCCTTTAAGATAATCTTCACCGTTGTTTCCATCACAAAAGCCCTCAAAATATGTTGTTTACCAAAGGAGAGGACCCGCCGAATGGTTCCATTTTCCTCATTTTCCTTCTCCATTTCCCTTCTCCATTTCATTCATAAAACATTCCATTTACCTCATTTCCTCCAAATTTCCTTTAAAACTTTGAAAATTCCTTTGAAAGGTTTAAAAAACCCCTTTTTTCCCTACCGAAAGCCAAAAGCATTAAAAATTCTTCATTTTGGCCTAAAAAACTCATTTTTTTACTATGGCCCTAAGCCCCTTTAGACTTAGCCCCTGCCCCTTTTTTTGCATAGAACCCAGGGCCGTGACCCACCGTTAAAGCTCCATCGCGCAATCGTAATCGGGGTATCTCTTTTCCTTGTTCACCTTCTCGCTTTCATTATTATTTCCGATTGCGATTAGCCCTTGCCTTTCTAACCCCTGATCCCTTCGTCTTTTCACATAACCCAAAAGCTCTACAACCTAGCGCTAAAAAGCGAAAGCCTTTTGAAAACCATTTTTCCTTCGTATTTCATAAAAACCCGACTTTTCATTAAGTCCGATACCATTGTTTCGTGAATCCCGGCCATTGATATAAAACCGATCAACGAACCATCGCACATCGCATCGCAGTTTTTCATTGGACGCATTCGCAAAGATTTATTTCCTACCCTTCCGATTGCAATCTTGCGATGGTTTCCCAACCGTTGATCCGTTCCACCACACCCATATCTAACGGTCCACATCTCTCCATTCCAAAGTCCAAACTCCTCCGCTTTTGACCTTCGTAGTTAAATCCTAACCGTCGATCTAGGTTTGAGATCGATGGCTCTAATTCAATCACTTCGTAAAAAATCTTTGTGCCATTCCTCTCTCCTCCCTTTGATTGTGATCATTGCGATTCAATCTAGACCACTAAATCCACAAGAACCGATGGCCCAGATTAATCACCATCCGCCATGCCCTCCAACATTAAAACCCACATATTAATCTCAACCGTAGATCTCTCTAAGATCTAATGGCCCCTCGTGTAATCGCATCGCAAAAAACCATTGCACCTTTCCTCTCTTTCTCCGCCGCATTGGCAATCCCGTGATTGGATCTAGGTCGTCTATTTCCATAGATCCGACGGTCCGCATTAAAAATTGACACCCTTTGCTATTTTCATAAAAACCCCTCTCGTATAATTTTTTTTTTGGGTGAATATCCACCACACTTACAAATCAATGGTCCACAAACACACAAACTCCGCCCAACCCCCGCCTCATATTCCATTTCATTAGCCCCAAGATTAAATCAAAGGAGGCATAGTTATTACAGAACAAAAGATATTTACCTCAATACAACTGAACAATTATTCCAAATCAAAAGAACTTATTACGACCGTTGGCAAAGTTATTATAAAGAAAATCAAGAGTTTTTAAGTCAAAAAACTCCGCTAAGCATGCCTAATACTTAATGAAAATCAATTAATACGTAGGAAATATCGTAAATCTTCCATGTTGAGCTCTCAAAGGCCAAGAAGCATTAAATTGTATTAATTGAACGCAGATCTTTTCTCTCATCCACCTCCTCATTTTCTTCTATAAATAATTATGTAGAAGATTAAAAAAATGTTGGTCTCTCGAATATCTCGATGCATGTAAATAATCTTCCGAAGCCGTTGTAAGCTCCTTGTGTGTAATTGAAGATACCCAAAGTTGATATGAGAAGTTCAAATCAGGCCATTCACCGGACGTGATGATTGTAACTCTGTTTGAAGAATCAAATAGAAGTTGATTTATGGGATCCCGGTATATGTCAATGGTGATGTTTTTCTTATTGTAAATTTTTATTTTCTTTTGTTTCCATTCTCCGTCCACTTTCCGATAAAGAACAACAAATATAAAGCTAGGATTTACTCTTGCGCACTTACTTTCACTCGATAATCTTTATCTAAATGTTTTCTTCCAAATGTTTATTTAGGAATAATTTAATACAAATTACAAGCAACGCTTAAGGAATGTTGTGTGCCCATGTCTTATTGTATAAGACTTTAAACATTGTTCCTCAATGTTATTTTTAGTTTATGCTAAGTAGAGTTGAGCTAGGAAGTCTATGGTTAGCCTTGTCCTCCGGTTTCTTCTCCAAAAAGTTGTTCGAAAGTTTCCCTAAGAGTATGTTGAAAGTTGTGCTAGGTTCAAAGTCCTTACCTGATCTTAGAATATTCTTTGTTTATCTGAATTTTTTTCTTGAAAAAGTTTACCAAGTCAAGCAGAAGCTAGGGAAGTCTATGGTTAGAACTATCCTCTAGTTTCTTCTCCAACAAACTTTCTTCGAAAAGTTTCCCTAAGTGTATGCCAAAAGCAAGATAGTTTCAAAGTACTTAATTGATCTTAGGCTTCTCTTTGTTCTTCGTCCGTTAGTTTTTCATTTCTTATTGTTTCATTCCATAGAATCAACTTAAAGATATCCTTCGACATAGATGACTTGCCCCATGGACCACTCTTGAATCTTTTTTGTTACAATTAATTTCTACTATGACTCCATAGCCCAATGGATTGAAGTCGCTTCTTGCCTTTATTGTTAGCTCCACTACTCTTCACTTTCATTCACTTTCACCCTTCATTTAGACTTCCTTCACTGTCACATATCTTTCGGCCAACCAAAAACAAAAACAAAAAACCTCGTTCTTCATAACTAGCCTAATATCACATTCAAAAACCTTAAAGATAAATCCATCTTTGCACTTATAGAGAGATCCCTCTCTCGGATTCGTGAGGGCTAGATCCTAGAATCCCAATGTGGTTCAAGTGTTCTCCCGCAGTTTTGGTCTCACCAATCTACCGAAATTACGTAGATTTAACATTTCTAGTGACTCGCTGTGTATCCGAGTCAAATTTCATCTTAGACATCTTTAAGACCTCAAAAAACCCCTTGATTACAAGTAGCTCTCTTCAAGAAATACCACAAAGAAATGGTAGTCATGATAGAACTTATTTGAATCAGTGACAAACTAAGGAGACCTTAGGATTCTCGTAAGTCTTTATAAAACCTTGAAGGAATCATCTAGCTTAGCCATAAGAGTAAAATTTTTGTCTCATCACTATAGCTAAGTGTTGAAACATATTTAGGACACTCTTAGAACCCATAGGACCGAAAAAACTCGTAAAAAACCCAAAATATTTCGCATTGGTTACAAATAAAACATGGTGGTGGACCATAAAACACTTTATCTCCAAAAGAGCTAAACATTTGCACCTGGCGACTCCACACCCCAAATCGCAGCTTAAGAATCCACTGAAACCCATTTTCTTCATAACATCATTTAAACCTGCCAAGAGGAATTTAGGATTAAAGTTTTCTTTATTTAAAAGATCGCTAGCCTCTTAAAGATTGTCATATTTGGTTAAACTTTTTTTGCTTAGTTGGGTCTGAAAATGAAAGCATAGTGGCTCCTATAAAAATTCATATTAGAGCCTACCCTAACCCAAATCCCCCCGAGATAGTTGATAACCCTAAAAAGAATCCCGAGGGAAGTCTCCCGAGGCTAAATTTTCAACTATTTTCGCATCACCCCATAGAGCTAATTTTGTTCTCGAAAACCTTCTTGAAATTTCACAAGAATCACAAGTTGACTTAAGAAATACATTTAGAACTATGTCACTTGATGACATAGATCAGTTAGATTTAGAGTCTCCACCTTCATCTCAAGATAGAGGTGTGAACATCCCGGTAGCAAAGAAACTACTCCACCCGATTTACATTTCCTACATAATTTTGGTTTCTCTCTATCCAAGATCACCAACAAGCCTCACGTAGGTCCATCCACTTATGTTATCCACACATCCACTATCCAAACTACACCATTCCATCAACCTCCTCCACTTGTAAACCCTCCATTTTTTCCACAAAATCCTATCATGGAAACATGGTATGCTCCCTTAGTCCTTCCTTTACCTCTAGTCAATATACCACAACACTATTAGTCTAATATACCTTTTGTATGATGCTAGTGATGCTACTATTGCTTCACAACATGTGGATAAGATGAATGACTACTTGGACAACAATGAGATTGATGATGAAACTCGTCAAACTTAGATTATTTGCTCATAGTTTAGGGGGGAGAAGTAAGAAAATGGTTCAAAGGCTTAACCCCCATAGTATTAATGATCTCCAAGCCCTTCCATCGCTATTAAACAAATGGGAAATGAATAAAAACCCTCTCCAAATACTTTCGACTACAAGAATCTCCAAAGAAACACTCTGGGAAAGTGTTCAAGCTTATTGCACTAGGTTCAATAGTGTGTATAATGCACTTCCCCCAGACCGAAACCTCCACAAGGCTCAGCCTTTAAACAAGTTTCGAAGGATTTTGATCCCGAAATGGCTTATCAACTTAGAGAAAGAGACCCTCAAACTCTAGAGGATATGTCAAAGGGATCCTTAGCTATGGAAGTAAATTTAATGGAGAAGAGAGCTAGAATGAGAAATGAGAAGAAAGTGTCATTTAGAGAGGAATTCCACCTTCCATATCCAACTCGAATATGGAAAGAATGATGGAGGAGATGATGAAAAATATGAGCATCCTTGAGAGAGCCCAAGCAAGTCAAAATCAATCACTCCTCAAAACATAAATCAAAATCGAATCAGAATTTCGTGAGAAATTAGCCCTTAAAACAGACTAAGAGACCCTAATCGTGAGATTATTCCTCCTTTTCATCAGAACTATGTAAGTGAGGTTGAAGAAACAATTGATCAAATAAAGGAAGATGACATAAACATGTTGGGAGTAGACAATAATGATTTTGAAGTTCATTATTATAGGAAACAAGGTCTATACACACCCTATGATGATAGAAGAGCAAAGGATGAATATTATTATCATGAGATGGAAAATGTCATCATAGAAACTCCAAAAGAGTATGAACTTAGGAGTAAAATCAATCAGGAAACTCCTAAAACCCAAACCTCTGACAAATCTGCAAAAAAATAGCCCTGTAAACAAACCCAAGACTACAAAACAAAAAGACAAAATAGTGGTTGTAAATTCTGATAAAAACAAAGAAAAAGGCACTCCAATCAATAAAAAACAGAGTGCAGACCTTAGCAGTGTTAGCACCTCAGCTAGTGCTCCTATTAAAACAATTTTTGACCAATGTAAATAGATGAAATCAACAAGTTCATCTTATTGATAAAGTGGTGGTTAATAAGGCTGAAACAAACAATTTAAAAAATCAGATGCCTTTTAATTTGGAACAAGAAATTGCAAAAATCAAAATCTTTGTTCCTCTCACTGAATTAGCCACCCAAGATGTATATAATTCACAAATTTTGAAGGATTTTAACATAGAAGAGAATAATGACACTGTCAATCTTAATAATGATCAACCATAGCTTTTATTTGGTCCCAAGATTGAAGGTAGATACCAAGAAGGACTAGTTCCTCCTTTTTATGTTAGTTTGAAAATTCATGACAAAATTTTACACAATGCCATGCATGATTCAGGGGCCTCTCACAACTTAATGCCAAAAGCAATAATGGAGAGCCTAGGCCTTGAAATCACCATACCTTACAAATATTTATACTCCTTTTATTCCAGTAGGGTGAAATGTTTAGGTTTAATCAAAGACCTTTGTGTAAACTTAGCACAAATTCCAGCCATGTGTTTAGTGATGGATATTGTAGTGGCTGATGTCCCCCCGAAGTATGGTATGATGTTATGAAGATCTTGGGGAGCTAAGTTAAAATGAACAATGCAAATGGATATGACATATGCTACCATCCCTGTCTTTAATCAAGCTAGAAGACTTTATAGGGAATCTCATATGCAATACATGGTCAGTAGCCAAGAGAGACCAGAAAACTCTCCTCTTTATTTTGTGCATACAAGCCTTGACTCATTTATTCTCTTCAATCATGAAATATTTGATGAGAAGGAAACATTAACTGACTTAGTGGCCACTTCTCACTGTAATGTAGTGGCAGACACTGAAAAGGAGGAAGACATGACATAAGGGTCAAAACAGTTGGTCAAATCAGAAAATTAATGCAAACTGATCACATGTATAGAGCCACAAAACAGTCATCCATTGGTTGTCAACATTGAGAGTCGAGAGAAGAATCCTCAACATGATGAGGAACATGAGGAACTAAACAAATTTCAACATGGTGCTGATTTACAAGAACAATTTGAAAGCACCCAAGATAAAGAGGACACTAGTCATACTAGTAATTCTTAAAACAGTCCTCTTTGGAGTATGAATTTTGATGGGTCATGCACTAAGAATAATGCAGGAGCAGGCATTTGGATACATAACACTGAGAACAATCATACTGAAGGGCATTCATACAGATTAAACTTTCCATGTTCAAATAACATAGCTGAGTATGAAGCCCTCCCTTTAGGCCTACACTTATTGAGGAAATTAGGGGCCAAAAGGATAAAAGTTCTTGGTGATTCGGAGTTGATTGTTAGGAAAGTGAATGGGGAATATAGTGCCAAACATCGTAGACTTAGAGTCTATAGACATGATGTCATTGAATTATTAAAAGCATTTTATGAATCCCAACTTATTTTTGTCCCAAGAAACCAAAATATCTCTACCAATGGTTTAGCCTTTGCTGCTAGAACTTTTCTAACACCTTATGGAACCAAAAAATGCACCACCCAAATAAAATTTAGACCAGATGTCCTAGACAATGAAAAATATTGGCAAGTGTTTGATGGAGATAAACAAATAGAAGACTTCTTACGGTCCAAAAATGAATTTGAGCCACCAAGTTCAGATTCAGATTATGAATCAGACTGTCCTATAGAATAAAATCTGCCTGATGAGGAAGAAAAGTCTCTAGATATTGCTGAGATAAATCTGTTAGCTAATAAACTTGAACACACCACAGAAGTTAGTGCAGATTTAGAAAAAGAAGACTTAGAAACATTGCAATCCGATACTCAAAGCTTGCCAAAAGGACTGGTCCCGTTAGAAGAGTTGTTTGATTTCAATGATGTTGCCAAGAAACCAAGGCTGGAACCTATGGAAATTGAAATTGAAGAGTGTAACATAGGTAGTGAAGAAAAACCAAAAATGATTAAACTGTCTAAAGCCTTACCAACTCACATAGAGCTGAAATACATTGAGCTATTTAAGGAATTTTCTGATGTATTTGCATGGAGTTATGAAGATCTAAAATCCTATGACACAGAGATAATTCAGCATAAGATACCGCTCAAGGAAAACCAGAAGCCCTATAGACAAAAATTGCGCAAAATAAACCCTGTTCAATTACCCCTAGTTGAGAGGGAAATTAAGAAAATGTTTTATGCTGGAATTATAGTCCCTATTAGATATTCAGATTGGGTATCTAATCTTGTGTCAGTTAGGAAAAAGACAAAATAAATAAGGCTTTTTATTGATTTTAGGAACTTAAACAGAGCCTCATTGAAGGACAACTACCCTTTACCCAAGATGGATCACATTTTACAAAGGGTAGTTGGTTCTAAAAGAATTTCTTCGCTAGATGGCTTCTCAAGTTATAACCAAATTCTGGTACATTGTGATGATCAAATCAAGACATCTTTTACCACACCTTCGAGTACTTTCATGTATGTGAAAATGCCCTTTGGTTTAACGAATTCTAGTGCCACATTTCAGAGAGCCATGGACATTGCTTTCTCGGAAGAATTAGGCTACTTCATCATTATTTACCTTGATGATATCACTATTTTTTCCAAAACAAATGAAGAACACCTAGAACATTTGAGAAAGGTCTTTGAGAAATGCAGAAGGTATGGGTTATCTTTAAATCCAAAGAAAAAAATATTTGGTCTCCAAGAAGGCAAACTACTTGGACACATCATATCAGAAGAAGGGATAAATATAGACCCAAAGAGGATTGATGGTATATTGCAAATCAACCATCCAAGAAACATCAAGGAACTTCAATCTTTCATTGGGAAGATTAATTTCTTGAGAAGGTTCATACCTAATCTAGCTGAACTCCTTAGAAACATAACAAACATGCTAAAAAGGGAAAAAGGAGTTAAATGGACCATGGAAGCAAATAAATCATTCAAGCTGGTAAAAAAATCATTAACCAAAACACCAGTTCTTATTAGTCCTGAATTTTCAAAAGATTTTTTCATTTTTTCATTTGCATTAGAACACATAGTGGCTGCTATCCTATTATAGAAAAACTTGAAGGGACAAGAGAAGCCAATTGCATTCTTTAGTAAGGCTTTAAGAGATGCACCTCTAAAGTACAACATCATGGAAAAGCTTGCCTTTGCTTTGGTCAAAGCCTTAAAAGACTTTAGACTTTACATTTTACACTCCCACATAATTTCATTTGTGCCAAATTCAGTTGTGAAAGATATTTTAACCCAGTATCCAGATGGCAAAAGAGGAAAGTGGTTTGCTATGATACTTGAATATGATTTAGAAATCAAGCCCACTAAGCTCATAAAATGCCAAGGAATAGCAAGATTAATGGCTGAGTCTAATTTTGAAGCTCCTGATATTAACATGATAAATGCATTAGATGAACAGGAGGAGTTGTCAACTCTCATTATTGAAGATCATTTCTTGTTTTCATCTTGGTATGCTGATATTTCATATGTTTTTCTCAATTTGAATACACCTCCTGGTTTGTCTAAGACAAATGCAAGATTTTTAAAGTTAAAAGTTGCAAACTACTGCATTTTAGATAAATTTCTTTATTGGAAAAATGCTAGTGGATTATTGCTTAAATGTTTGCCTGAGAATGATGCAGATAGGATCAAGCATGAATTTCATGAAGGAGAATGTGGAGGCCACCTCTATTGGAAGACAACTACCAAAAAAATCCTTAGAAATGGTTACTATTGGCCCAACCTCTTTCAAGATTTCCATAAGATGATTATTGCCTGTCACAAATGCCAGCTATTTGAAGGCAAAAGAAAATTGCTTCCCTTACCTTTGCATCCAATCACTGTTGAAGCTCGTTTTCAATAGTGGGGTCTAGATTTCATTGGGGAAATCCATCCAGCCTCATCTGCCCAGCATAGATGGATCCTCACTGCAACATATTTTTTTACCAAATGGATAGAAGCCATCCCTTGTAGGCAAGCCACTGATTCTACTATCATAAAATTCCTTGAAAATCATATCCTATCTATATTTGGCTACCCTAGGAAGATTATCACAGATAATGCTGTTGCATTTGGATCCAAAAATATGGTTGAATTCTGTCACAAATATCAAATTACATTGGGTCATTCTACTGCTTATTACGCTCAAGGTAATGGGCTGGCAGAATCCTCAAATAAGAGTTTGGTAAATATAATCAAGAATTTGCTGGAAGACAATAAGAATTCATGGCAGACAAAGCTGGTACATGCACTTTGGACTGATATATTAAAACTTAAAAAATCAATTGGAATGTCACCCTACTAGCTTGTTTATGGAGTAGATTTAATTTTTCCAACCAGCCTAGGAGTGCCAGTCATGAAGCTAATCCAAGAAATACAATCTGAGGATAATTACATGATAATAAGAATCAATCAAACTATACATCTTCAACAAACCAGAGAGGAGGTCTACAACAGAGCATTACAAAAATAAGAAAGCATCAAGAAGTTGTTTGATAGAAGGAAAAAGGCCAATAATTTCAACATTGGTGACAAAGTTTTAAAGTGGGATTCCAGGAGAGAAGATAAGGGAAAACATGGGAAATTTGATAACTTATGGATGGGCCCTTATCTTATTCATTCTACTGCTGGTAACAATGCTTATTTCTTACAGGAAGTCAATGGAACTGAACTCTGTGGAGGTCTTGTCAATGGCAGGATGCTCAAACATTATTTTTCTTGACTGAACCAATTTGAAGCTTTTTTATTTTTTCTCATTATAAATATTACATCCATCATTGCATTCAAAGTTAGAAAAATAAAAAATAAAAAAACAATAGAAAAAGAAAAGAGCGCAAAAGTGAAAACAAGAAAGGTACAACCCCATACCAAAAAAGAGAAACAAATTCTGAAAGTGTGCAAGCTCAAATGCCACTCCTAAGAAACACATTCCTAGTTAGTCATATAGCCTAATCATGACTAATTAGTTTTCAATTTTTTGCTGATAGGTTAGTGAATTAGATTTTCCAAACAACTTAATCTTGGCTTATCAGCAAGGTAGATTAGGATAGAAAAATAAAAGTTCAAACAAGCTCAAAATATGAACCTGTGAGTTTCAAAAAGAAGAATGGCTCTAATCTGATCAAATATTGAGCCAAATATACAAAGCCAACTGGTTCTAATATGCCCAAAACCTGAACCAGATGAGAAAGAAAGATAGCTCAAATAAAATTCAAAATCAGAGCTGAAGATAATGAAGGATGTTTTTTAGTTTTCAGATCTTAAGCCTTCACCATTTTGCTTTATTTTTCCGCAAATTTTAGTCTATGTGCAGCTTGTTTTCATGCCATAGACCAACAAAAAGTTATATTGCTTAATCCTAGCTTGACTTTTGTTAAATTTATGTTTTTGAATTTAGAGAATAAAATTTGTCAGACAGCCTAATCCTGACAGATAGTAGTTATGTAGAGAAGCTTATGAACTCAATTATTTAATCTGAGTTCATGGAGAAATAAGAGTAGAAATATATTAGTTTTCTTATTTTCAAAAGAATAAAATTTTGACGTTTGAAGGTCTGCAAGTCCAAATGCACCTTCTGAAGAAAAAATGTTAGGAAGTAGGTGTGTAGGTAGTTGTTTGGGAAAGAATTTTTCTGCTGATATGTCTAAATGTTCTGCTCACATTTGAAGTAGCTAATAAGAGAAGAAGAAAAGTTTTTCAAGGTACAAGCCACTGATCTACATCTAGAGAATTTTGTTCTAAGATTCTTGACACCTACAAGGAGTTGCCATCCCAAGTTGGAGCCGCTGTTAGCCACCTATAAAATTTTTCATATCAAATGGTGGCCAAAATATTTTTTAGCCTTCAAGAAACAATTTATGTTCAATATTGTGAGTTCTTGAAGTCTTGTGATGATGTTTTGAAATCATCTTCACTCCTATTTCCATCATAGTCCTAAAAAACCTGCTGTTTACCAAAAGAAAAAACTATTCATAAAGTCCATTTTTCCCTCATTTTCCCTTCTCCATTTTCCGTCTCCATTTCATCCATAAACCCTCTAATTTTCCTCTCATTCCCTCAAGTCCCCTTTAAAGCCTTGTAAAATCCTTTTATAAGGTTTAAACCCACTTTTTACTCTTATCGGAACCTTCAGAAATCTCTGAAAATCCCTTATTTTGGCCTAAAAAACCTTAATTTTTCATAAGGCCTTAAGCCCCTTTCAGCCTTAAGCCCCAGCCCCTTTTCCGCATATGACCCACACCAAGACCAGGCAGTAAGCGCTTAATTGCATCGCAAATTTTCATTGAAAAACACATTTGTTACTTGTTTTTATGTTTTTTTGCTTCCAGTCGATGCGATCGCACGATTGATTCTCCACTGCTGATATGATCTACTCTGCCCAGATCCAATGGTCCATATCGCTCCCTTCTCCAAACCCACCATTCCACCTTTTTCCTTTATGATTAAATCTCCATTGTAGATCAAGTTTTTGGATGGACGACTCTCGCTCCATTGCAAATTTGACAATCGCAAAACTCTTACCCAGTTTCCTTTGACCTCCGCCGATTACGATCCTGTGATTAAATCTCGGACATTGAATCCACAAGAACCAATGGCTCATATTAAATCACGCTCCGTCATAAGCTCTTCACCATCGCTCCCGTCGATTAAATCTCCATTTTTGATCTCTAAATCCGATCCAACAGTCAGCGCTTAATTGCGCATCGCAAAATCAACATGTTTCGGTATTTTGGCCTCTCCATTTTCCTCCGATGCGATCAAATCCTGACAATTCATTCCGCCAGATCCAACAGTTCATGCCTCATCGCATCGCGCTCATCCATTCCATAATACCTCCCACATAAACCCGTCGATTTAATCCTAACCATTGATCTCTCTTAGATCTAACGGTCCACACTCAATCGCATCAGCACATTTCATTGTTGCTTTACCCTTTGTCCTCCGTCGATGCGATCTTGCGATCAAATCTCCGCCTTTGATCATTCTTAGATCCAATGGCTCACAATGCTTCCATTTTTTTAACCCTGCCCTTCTCTTTGTCCTCCATCATTAGATCTCGGTCGTCGATCCTCCAGATCCGACGGCCCACAGTCATCCTTCCTTCCGTCCTTATATAAAAGATGGGTCCCACTTCTCCTTGTTTCTCTGTCATTTTCCTTTGAAACCTTACATTTTCTATAAAATATTGTTTCCTTGACAAAAAGGTTTAAAAGGAATCCTGACCGTTGATCTACCAAGATCAAAGGCCATCAGACCCCATTCTTCCGCCTATTTCCTTTCCCCCTTCTTTTTTCATATCCACCCCTTTTTCCAATTTTAACCATTTATCAAAGAATTTTAACGATTGGATGGACTATTCTACCACTGCATTGCGCGCCAATTTTTCTAACGTCACCTCGACCCTGCATACACTTTACCCCGCATCTCTTCATCCATTGCGCTCAAACCCGCAACGTTGGGTTTGGATCCTCCAATCCAATGTCCCAGAATCAATTTTGTGTAAATTTTGAGCCCTTCCCACAGTGCACAACTTTTACGCGATATAGGTGGTTTTAGAAATCCACGTTTCAAACGCATACCTATATCACGTTCAACAATCCAAAAACACATTACCACCCAAATGCAACACAAAAACCGCTACCAGTTTTCCACCAAACCACTTCCATTCATTAACATTACCTTTTCATCTTTTAATCTCCGCCATCGATATCTGAGATTAGATGGTCCTGTTTTAATCTTGTCCCCATTCCCTTTTCACCCAAATCTCTCCCAAAATACTCGATCGAGAAATCTGTGCTGTTAATTCTGCTAATCCAACAGCTCCTATTCGCTCTCGCACCCAAAACCTCCAAAATAGTTTAAACCTATCCTCGTAGGATTTTATCATAATTTTTTTTGTTTTTGCAGGTTTTAAAGGTTTTTCCACTATTTTAAAAGAAACAAAGGCTGGGGATGACGATCCCCCAGGCCACCATCAATGAAGAGAATCAATCTACAGGGGTTTAAACTGTGATTTTTCCATGCCTCATGAACATTGCGAAGTCATAAAAACCTCTGCGCGCTTGAAAACAACAACGACACAGTGAACCTTAATTATACAAAGAGTATCAGTGTCAAAGGATGGGATCAAAGCAGAAATGAAAAATTAAAGGTTTTCAAGAAGAATTTCAAGGGATCAAGTAATAAAACTCTGAAATCAAATGCCTAATCCATAGCTGTTAAAGGATAAAGACCTGAAGATGAAGATTAAGCCTGATTAGGCCTAAAACACAGAGTAAAGAAGATTAAAAGTGTTTTAGGAATAAACAAAGAGATATATCAGGCCGAAGGGCCTCCACTGCCACATCAGAGGCTAATTGAGTCCTCTCCAGCTACCAAAGTGCCACCTGCCTCTCTCCATAAATCAGAAGTAGGCAGAGTTATTGCCTCAGTCAGTGATATTTTGTTTAAAGCAGCCATAGTTTTTACTAACTTTCCTCAAGAATTTTTAAGTCAACAAAATCTCACCAACATGCTTAAGACTTAATGAGAATCAATTAATCCATGGAAAATATCAGAAAACTTCTCCATTGAGCCCCTCAAAGGCCATGAAGCATTAACTTGTATTACTTGAACTTAGAGATATTTTCTTTGATCCCACCTCCTCATTTCTTCTATAAATATGTTTGTAGAAGATGAGATAAAGGTTAGTTATTAGATTTCTGATGTAATAGTTGTTGTATCGAATCATTGTTGAATGTAAATAAACTGTGAAGCTCTGAAGCTCTATTAATTTATTGAAGAAGTTAGGCTGAGAAGAGAAGTTGTTGCTGTAATGAAACATTGGACTTGAAGTTTGTAACTGGATTGTCAATCAATATACAAGCTGGTTTTTGGGATCCTGGTCTATATCATTGGTGAAGTACCTCTTACTATTATTTGTTTTCCTTTCATGTATGCCATTTTGTTCATCTTTCTCTGATAAAGAACAACAATTATAGAGGTATGATTTACTGTTAAAGGTACCCTACTCTTACTGATAAGCTTTATCTTTATTTTTTCTTCCAATTGTGTGTTTAAGAATGACTTAATTTAAGTGTAGACATATCAAGGATTGTTGGCTAGTCCATGTCTTGATGTGCGAATCTTGAAAGGAAGTTATTGAATGATATTTTCAATACATGCTAAGTAGAGTTAAGCTAGAAAAGTTTATGGTTTTCCCTGTCTTCTAGTTCTTTCTCCAAAATTTTTTTTGAAGGTTTCCCTAAGAGTATGCTAAAAGCAGGCCTAGATTTTAATGCATCTGACTTGATCTTTAGCTGCACTTTCTTTTCTTATCTGTTTTCATCCCTTCTGAAAGTAGTCATGTGGATTACTGGATTGTTTGTTTGATAAGTTAGCTTTAATACAAGCTTGTCCAAAGAAGTTTATGGTTAGCCCTGTCTTTGGTTGGTTTTAAACAATTTCTTTAAAAGGTTTTTTCTTGTTTGGAAAGTTAACAAATCCTCGTTGAAATTGTTGGCTTTTTCCACCTTCACAACACTTTATTGTTCCATTCTATCATTTAATCTAAAGGATATTTTGATATAGATGACTTGCCCCTTGGACCACTCTTGTAATTGTTGCACAATTAAATCCTTTTATGACTCCATTGCCCAATGGTTTAAAGCTATTTCATGCTAATCCTATCTGCTGAATACTTCTCAATATACTTGCATCTTCACCTTTTGAACTCTTTCATTTTGTGATATTCCATCCAATCAAAGATCATGTCCTTACCCAACCAAAAACAAACAAACACCCTTCTTCCTCATAACTAGCCTAATATCATACCTAAAATACCTTTAAAGATAAATTAATCGTTGCACTTATAGAGAGATCCCTCTCTGGATTCAGTAGGGCTAGATCCTAGAATCCCAAAGTGGTTCATATCTAGGCTTTGCAGTTTTTATTTTCCAATTTTAAAAATTACAGAGACCTAACACCATCTATTGTCCAGCATGAGATCAAGGTTTACGAAAATTCTAAGCCTATGAGTCAAAAGCTTTGTCCGGTCAACCCTAGCAAGGCTACAACTATCAAAGCTTAGGTGGAGAAGCTGCTAAAGGCAGGGTTCATTTACCCAGTTCCTTTGAGTGAGTGGGTTTCAAATCCAGTTCCTGTGGACAAGCAATAAGGATCAATTCGAGTTTGAATTGACGTCCGGGACCTAAATAAAGCATGTTCTAAAGATAACTACCCCACACCATTTGTAGATCATATTATCTATGGGTGTGTGGGGAATGAGATTTTCTCCTTCATGGAAAGTTTCTCTGGATATAATCAAATTAATATCTGTTGTGAAGATCAGAATAAGACTGCATTTATTTGTCCCCGAGGTACCTTTCCTTATAAGAAAATTAATTTTGGCCTTAAAAGTGCTGGAGCTACTTTTCAGCGGGCCATGTCTTACACCTTCCACGACATCAAACATATTATTGAGGGATATTTGGATGATTTAGCTGCTCGTTCTCGAAAGAGAATGGATCATCCTTCTCACCTCCATCAAGTTTATGAACGATGTCAGCATTATAAAATCTGGTTGAACCCGAACAAGTATGTTTTTGCTGTCACATCTGGTTAGTTGTTGGGATTCATAGTGTCTACAGAAAGGATTCAGGTAGATCCCTTCAAGGTTGATGCAATACTTCAGTTGCCTCCCCCATCTTCAATTCATCAACTTCAAAGTCTACAAGGAAAAGCTAATTTTCTGTGTAGATTCATCGTAAATTATGCTGAGATTACAAAAGGATTTATGAGATTATTAAAGAAAGGAGTTCCATTTTTCTAGGATGAATTTTCTCAATGCTCATTTGATGCTTTGAAAAAAGCATTGACCTCTGCTCCTGTATTGATTCCACCCGACTATAGCAGGGATTGACTATTGGTATGGTTCTGTTTCAGGAGGACGATGCTATTTTCAAGCATGTTATATACTACCTTAGTCAACGCCTGGTAGGACCTGAATTCTGGTACTCTCTGATAGAGAAGCTTGCTTTAGCAACATTGCATGTTGTTCAATGGCTCAGAAATTACATTCTTCTATGCAAAACTTATGTTTTGGCAGCAGTCAATCCATTTCAATTTGTTCTTAGTAGGTGAGTTATTGGGGGCAAATACAATCGATGGATTGTGATTTTGCAAGAATATCTTGAGTTTATGTCTGCCAAGTCCAAGAAATCATTAGTTTTTGCGGAATTGATTTCTGAGTTGCCTTGTGGAGAAGAGACTGTTTATGATGAATCATTTCCTGATGAACATCTTTTTCTCATTTCTTCACAAGATCCTTGGTATGGGGATCTCATAGTTTATCTCCAGACTGCAAAGTTTCCCTCAACTTTTTCGAAAGACGAGCGTCAAAAGTTACGTCACTTAGCCAAAAGTTATTTGATTATGGGTGACACTTTATATCATCGCGGGGTCAATTTGATCCTTAGGAGTTGCTTAACTCTCGAAGAAGCTGAGGTTGTGCTGAATGATTGCCACAGTGGAGCTTGTGGTGGTCATTTATCTGGACTTGCTACAGCTCAAAAAATCTTGCGTGCATGATACTTTTGGCCTTCAATTTTCAAATATTGTATGGAATCGGTCAAAAGTGTCATCTGTGTCAGGTTTATACTTGAAAGATACGCACTCATCTAGCTCCGCTCTTTCTTATTGTTATTTTCGGACCCTTTACAAAGTGGGGTATTGATTTTAATAATTATAACCCCCATTCGGCTAAAGGTCACAAGTACATTATCGTAGCTGTAGACTAATTAACGAAGTGGGTTGAGGCTATGCCTAATTTTTGGAATGACAGTGAGATAAAAACTCTTTTCCTCTTCAATCAAGTCATTTCTCGCTTTGGTATTCCTAAAGAGATTGTCACTGATCGTAGCAGTCACTTTATGAATAGCATGATGGATGAATTGGCTCTGAAATTAAGTTTCTGGTAGGAGCACTCGTCTCCTTATTATCCTCAAGCCAATGGGCAAGTTGAAGCCATGAAAAAATCCTTGAAGACAATTCTTCAATGGATGATTGATAAAGCTAGATCCAATTGGCATATTATGATGTATCCTACACTTTGGGCATACCGGATGTCAGTCAAAACTACAACTGTTTTTACTCTGTTTTAACTGCCTTATGGCTTGGAATCTATATTTCCCATCAAATGTGAAATTCCTTCTCTTAAGTTAGTTGTTGAGCTTCTTCCTGACACTTGTAGTCTCGAAGAACGCCTTATTCATCTAGAACATCTTGATGAGAAACATCGAGATGCAGCTATGATGGATGAGGCACATAAGAAATGGGCAAAGGTTCAGTACGATAACACGGTCAAACCTAGGGTCTTCTCTACAGGTGACCTTGTATTTTTTTATGCCCAGGAGAAGGATGCCTTGGAGGCAGGTAAGTTTAAATCCATGTGGTATGACCCCTTGATCGTTAAAAAGGTCCTAAAGAAAGGTGTTGATGCCTTGATTGATATTGATGGGAATGAGTTGGCAGAGCGCAGAAATGGGCTCTATTTGAAAAAGTATTATGCCTAGGCTTTGGCCTAGCATCTTGCTTTCTTGTATATATTTTTTGTTTTTGTACATATCTGAGCTTTCGATTTGGTGGTGTGATTTTGATCCATTTGATCTACTTTGGTAGGTGTTATTAGATGTCATGAGTCACTTTGGTTTCACCGATGCTACTATTAGACATACCTGGAACTTAGCTTCCATGGCTTGGGTACTTCATTATCCATCCGGTCAGTTGTTGGTGTCAAGAGGTGTCTGCATTGGTCCTGCTTCAAACAACATAGTAGAATACACTGCAGTGATTGATCTACTCTTGGATCAATGTCCTTGGGTGTTGATTCATTAGTAGTTTTCTTGGATTCGCATTTGGTGGTTTCGCAGTTGAAAAACACATATCGGGTCCGAGATCCATTTTTGCATCGGTTGTTTTTGAGGGTACGTTTGTTACAAAGATCATTTCAATTTATAACATTCATTCATATTCCTTGAGCTGACAATTGGATGGCAGACTTATTGGCTAGTCAAGCAATTGATTGGCATATTCATCATTTAATAATTTAAACAATATATCAAATACATCATACATTTTCATACATTTGAGCCATCACATCATATAAATTGCTATATATATATAGTCAGAGTGTTAAAAAATATACAAAATCTAGACCATCATGTCCTACAAAATTAGAGCTTATGCCCGATCATGCTTATCAAAAAATATTATAGTCATTTGATCATATCTATAAATCTACTCTTGAGGTCCCTACCCAACATTCATGTTCCTATAGAAGACAATGGCAGTCACTACACGATAGAATAACCACACCCAGTCTCAGGGTACTCCAACTACCCGTCTCTGGATAGCCTTTGGTAGGTCCTTTATCGCAGCCATAGGCACTTGGCGGGTCATAATCTCCAAGTTCCTCTAGATGACATGGAGTGTTCTACCAGGGTCTTCTGCATCTAGCTCACCTCTGTGGTGCTTGTGCCTTGGGTATCCCTCAGGCTTGACTGGTCCCATGTCTGCATCATGATCATCATATTTTTTTAAGTCATTTTAGACCAATAAAAAAAAAAATTTCATTTTCATACTCTGAAAAAATCATAAAAAAAATCACATAATCAAAAATAAAAAATTGCGATCTCATCGATTATGCCCCATGCTGCACTGGGTGGCAGGAATAGATCTAGATCAGTACAAAATTCCATCCCAACATAGGGATGATCTTCCACTTCGATGACTTGTTCCTCCCACCATTGGAAGAACTCATCATCCCAAGTGGTTCGGGGAACTTCACTTCCCCCTAATCTCTTCATTAGATCTACCCATTGGGATATTCTTGGATCTCTCGGGCTGTTGATAGTTGAGATGACTTTGGGCCGAAGCCCTGGAACTCTCTCTCAAAGAATGTCAGCAAGATTGTACCATACCCAAAATGTTTGGTCTTTTATTTCTAAATTGAATTTAACTGTTCCTTCATATTTCTCAGTAATGTTGTGCACTATTCAAAGAGATGAATTAGGCATTCTACTGCTATACTCATTTGTGTCCTTGAAGCCTAATGCAGAGAAGAAGATCCTGCTACTCTGCTAATGGTCAAGAGAAGGATATTCATGTATAAATCCTTCAAATCGCTGATAGGAATATGAGTTCCTAACTTTTGTGCATCCTCTACACAGTAGAATTGGACATAATCTTCTATGGTAAGCCCTCCAACATGCTTTTCGTGTAAGTCTCCTGGGTCTCCTCTCTGAGAGAGTCTAGTGATGAAGTAAATATCTTCCACTTCTATGCATAGTGGAATTTGATCAATCATGAAGCAATCTTCTTCTGGTTCCCAATGATCAACCAACATCTGAAGCATCCGTACATTTCTTTTCATATTTGGCACTTTGAAAAACTTGAGCAATCCACAATTTTGAAGAACACTTAGCGAATTTTCATCTTCTGTCACCCCATTTTCAATGGCACTATGTTCACGCTCTCTCCAGCTAATGGAAATATTGAGAAAAATCATTAAATCATTGATTAGATTCAAATTTTAAATTTTCGCTCTGCGCATATGCAGCTTCGCTTATACACAGTCGCGTATGATACGCAGGTTCATCCACACGAACTCGTGTATGCGCAGAGGGTTTCATCAAAAAATTTCTTTTATACGGTCAAATTTCAAAAATTTTTCCTTAAAATGGAACGAAATTGATGAACATGATGAATTTAGAACTTACTTGATTGATTTGGAGCGATTTGATGGTTGATTGCTCCGATTTTGAGAAAAGGAATATTTTCTCCAAAAGCTCCTTCTCCACTTCTGCAATGTGAAAATGATCCAAATGTGAGTCAAATGGTGTATTTATGCCCATATTTGAAAATTTTTGAGAATTTTCCATATGCTTATTTTTTGAATTTGATTAAGACTGTATAACCATTTGGTTTGTAAGTGTCGGGCAAGGTATTTTTTCAGGTACATGTTGCTGAATTCTAGATTTTTTCTAGTTTTGTTTCGGATCCATGACCACTGACCTATCATGGTAGGTGTTTGATTTTGAGCAGGCATATAGGTTAGGGAATCCACTTTCCATTGCATTTTGCATGCTAGCCTTCATTTTGATCACTTGCAATAAGGTCAATCCCATCTTGTCATAAGTACTTAACCCATTTCACTCGCTGATTTTTTAACCATGACTTGGTGGTAGAGCCTTCCTTTACATGGGCTTCCTAGTTATTTCCTCGCTAGCATTTTTCGGCCATGCTGCAATTCTTGTAGGCTCGGGAGTCCTCTTTAGTCCCGCCACGCCTTATGCGTTGAAGCTTCATTCTTCTTTTTCCGCTATCATTTTTCTGGCCATTACCCTAGAGGCTCCCTTATGTTGTCAAGTCGTATTACTGCATTGCATATTGACTACTTGTTTATCTTGGCATTTAGCCAGCTTCATTTGGACTCAATGTTTAAGCCATATTTTGACCATGTCTTTCTGTACAAGTTATTGGGCCTCTATAATTTAGCAGAGTGGAAAGACTAAATGCTGCAGAGACTAAACCATTTAACCACTTTGGGATTCTAGGATCTATCCCTCCTGAATCTAGAGAGGGATCTCTCTATAAGTGTAAATATTAATTTATCTTTAAGGCTTTTAGTATGGTATTAGGCTAGTTATTAAGAACAAGATTTTTGTTTGTTTGTTTGGTTGGTCAGGTATGATCTTTAATTGGATGGAATATCACAAAATGAAAAAGTTCAAAACAGGTGAAGATGCAAGTATATTGAGAAGTGTTCAGTAGATAGGATTAGTGTGAAAACAGCTTTAAACCATTGGGCAATGGAGTCACAAAAGGTTTTAATTGTGCAACAATTTCAGGAGTGGTCCAAGGGGCAAGTCATCTATATCAAAATATCCTTTAGATTAAATGATGGAATGGAACATTAAAAGTGTTGAGAAGGTGAAAAAAGTCAATAATTTCAACAAGGATTTATCAACTTTCCATACAAGAAAAGCCTTTTTAAGCAACTGTTTGAAACCAACCAAAGAGAGGGCTAACCATAAACTTCTTTGGACAAGCTTGTATTAAAGCTAAATTATCAGAAAAACAATCCAATAATCCACATGAATACTTTCAGAAGGGATGAAAGCAGATAAGAAAACAAAGTGAAACTTAAGATCAAGCAAGATATATTAAAATATAGACCTACTTTCAGCTTACTCTTAGGGAAACCTTCAAAACAACCTTTGGAGAAAGAACTAGAAGACAAGGCAAACCATAAAATTTTCTAGTTTAAATCTACTTAGCATATAATGAAAATATCATTCCAGAACTTCCTTTCAAGTTTTTCACATTAAGACATGGACTAACCAACATTCCTTGATAATGTTTACACTTAACTTAAGTCATTCTTAAATACACAATTGGAGGAAAACATAAAGATAAAGCTTATCAGTGAGAGTAGGGTACTTTTAACAGTAAATCCTAGCTCTATATTTGTTGTTATTTATCAGAGAAAAGTGAACAAAATGGTATACATGAAAGGAAAATAATAGTAAGAAGTACTTCACCAATGATATAGACCAGGATCCCAAAAATCAGCTTGTATATTGATTGTCAATCTAGTTACAAACTACATGTCCAATGTTTCATCACAGCAACAACTTCTCTTCTCAGCCTAACTTCTTCAATAACTTAACAGAGCTTCAAAACTTCAGAACTTATTTACATTCAACAAGGATTCAATACAACTACTATTACATCAGAAATCCAATAACCAACCAAACTTTCATCTTCTTCATAAGTATTTATAGAAGAAATGAGGAGGTGGGATGAAAGAAAAGATATCTAGTTTAATTAATACAAGTTTTAATGTTTATCTACCTTTGAGAGGCTCAATGGAGAGGATTTTTGATATTTTCCTTGTATTAATTAGTTTTCATTAATTTTTTAGCCACTTGGCAACTTTTGTTGACTTAAAAACTCTTTAGGTAGGTTGGCAATAACTCTGGTTGTCTTTAGGCAAAAATATCCCTGACTAGGCAATAACTATGCCTTGTGTTGATTTATGAAAGCTGCAGGTGGCTCTTTGGTAGCTGAAAAGGATTTAATTAGCCTCTAATGTAGCATTGGAGGCCTTTCAGACTGATATATCCCTTTTCTTTTCCTTAAAACACTTTTAATCTGCTTTTACTCTATGTTTAAGCTTAATTATCCCCTGATCTTCATTTCTGGTCTTTTATTCCTTGCTGACTGTGGATTAGCCTTTTGATTCTTGAATTGATGCCTTAATCGCTTTAAACTCTGTTTAAAACCTTTAATTTTTCACTTCTTCTTTGATCTTATCCTTTGACACTAATACTCTTTGTTCATTTGATGTTTTACTGTGTTTTGCTATTTTGCAGGCATGCAGAGGGCTTACACAGGTGGAGGGGTCCATTTTAATGAAAACCCCCTTGGATCCATTCCTAGACTGAAGGTTAGGAATCGTCATTCCTGGCCTTCATTTTAATTTAAAAACTATGGGAAAAACACATAAAACTTGCACAAAAGAGAGAAAAATTAATTAAATCCTGTGAAAAATGGGTTTAGCACTGCTTTGGAGGTTTGGGCGTGAGGTAGAATCGGAGCCGTCGATTTAGATTAATCAACGGTTGAGATTGCTCGATCAAGTCATTTGGGAGGTGATATGGTCGATAAATGAAATGGAGGTGAAGTTAAATCGTGACTGTCCGATCTCAGAGATCGATGGTGGGAAATAATCGGTGAAATGCTCGGGAGTGTAGGTGAATGGCAAATGCACTGGGGTTGCAATCTAATGTGGGCCATCAGATTAAGATAATGAATGATCAAGATCGACCGAGGAATTCTTTTGGGATAAAATAAGGCCAAAAGTGAAATGAGGGCGAGGTTAAGTTAGGACCGTCAGATTAGATCGATCAATGGCCAGGATCAAATGAGGAATTACATTGTGGAGGTGGGTGGTTTGGTGGAAAACCATCAATGGTTTTTACGCAGATGAGGGGGGGAAGTTGTTTTCTGAAAAATAATGCAATTCCATTCACTTATCGACATGTGGATTTACAAAACTGCTTCCATCGCGTAATTTTTTGGCATTAAGTCACGGGTGCAAAAAAAACGCGAAACGCAATATCATCCATCGGATCAGGGGCTTCAGATCCGACGGTGCGGATCGCGCGCGACTAGGTAAGTTGTGGGTTAAAGAGGTAAGCGGGGCCCATGATGATGTCAACACTTTGGCATGGAGCGGGTAGGTCCAAAAGGTGAAATGGGGGCTCATCGCGCCACGTCCCGACTGTCCAATCTCTCGAATCGACGGTTAGGATTAAACGAGAATGCGGGGGTTTGAATGGAGGAAAAGGTAAGTCCCGACAGAAGTGGGTTATCAGATTTGATTCCGATCGTAGAATCTTTGATAATTAATAGTCGAGATTAAAAGTAAAGGCGAAGTTTTGAAAAGGGAAAAAGGGTAGGCATGATGAGCGGGCGAAGAGTAGATAAACTGAGGATCGTTGATCTGCAGAGATCAACGGTCGATATTCATTTAAAACGAAACATCGGGAAAATGGAATAACAAAGAAAATTAAGGTTCGAAGGAAGAGTTTTAGGCTTCTAGCACCCGATTTCAGGGCTGTAGGTCATATGAAGAAAGGGGCTACAGGAGTTAAGCCCTCCAGAGCTTAACTCTTTATAAAATGCAAAAGAGTGCTTTTAAGGCCAAAAAACAGGGTTTGTTTAGGCAAATTTAGGGTTCCGATAGGCTAAAGCGAGGATTTTAAAACCAGATAAAGAGAAGATATAAGGTTTTAAAGGGGATTCCAATGATTTTGAAGGTTAAATGAAGGCTTATGGAGGGATTTTATGAAGGAAATGATAATGAAAAATGAGATTTATTTATGAGTAAAGGACGGGTGAAAATGATGGAAAATGGGGTTTTAAGCAGTCTTTCTCTTGGAAAATAGTAGGTTCTTTAGGATAAAAAAGGAAACAGTAGTGAAGATTAATTCAAAGGGAAAAGATCTTTATAAGACTTTAAGAACTAACAATTTGGTCATGAATTGTTTCTTAAAGACTAAAAGAGATTTAGCCACCATTTGATATGGAAAATTTTATAGGTGGCTAACAGTGGCTCCACATGGGGATGGCATATTTTTGAAGATGTCAAGAATATTCAAATATTTATCTCTGGCTTTTCAGTAAACTAGTGCCTCATCCATTGAGCAGCAACCTGTCTTTTCCTTTGCTGACATTTCTTTGATTTGATGATTTCTGCAGCAATCTGAAACAATGGAATTCTATCAAAACAACATCTCTACCTACCCAATCCTAATGATCCTAGAATTTTTTCTTCTTTCAGAGTGCATTTTGATTGGAAAAATCTTTTCATCATCATTTTATTCTTTTGAAAAAACATAAAACTAGTCTATTTCTACTCTTATTTCTTCATGAGTTCAGACTAAGAAGTTTAACTCATAATTTTCTCTACCTAACTACTATATGTCAGGATTATACTGTCTGACAGATTTTATTCTCTAAATTCTAAGACAAGAAATTTAAAAGCAGATAAGCCAGGATTGAACAGTCTAACTTGTTGCTCATCTATGGCAGAAAACAAGCTGCACATAGACTAAAATTTGCAGAAAATTTAAAATAAAATGTGAAGGCTTAAGATCTGAAAATTAAAACCTCCTTCATTATCTCTTTAGCTCTGATTTTGAATTTGTTTGAGTTTTCTTCTCTCTCTTTCTGGTTAAAGTTTTGATCACGTTTGAACCTTATTTCTTATAACCTAATCTACCTTACTGATAAGCCAAGATTGAGTTGTTTGGAAAACCTGATTCACTAACCTATCAGTAGTAAATTGAAAAATAATTAGTTATGATTAGACTGTATGACTAACTAGAAGTGTGTTTCTTATTAGTGGCATTTAAGCTTGCACACTTTCATATTTGTTTCCTTTTTTGGTATGGCGCTATACCTTTCTTGTTTTTATAATCTTCCCTCTTTTCATTTCTATTTTTTTTGTATTTTTTCATATTCTAACTTTGAATGCAATGATAGATATGATATTCACAATGGGGAAAAAATAAAAATGCTTTCAAACTAGTGTAGTCAAGAAAAATAATGTTTGAGCATCCTGCCTGTTATGTAACCAACTCCAAAAATAGAAGAAATGAGATATCAACGCCTTAGAAATAAGCCACTTCGAGGGGGCAACCTCCAATACATTACATGAATGATCAATTCTTGGATGATACAATTCACAAAACCTCCTTTCTATATATAGGATTCCATGGGGCCATAATATAATCCTAGTGGGCCACAATGTAATCCTAGCCGACCTAACAATAATAATTTAAGGGCACAATAATAACAAAATGGGGGTTACAAGGGTACAATAATAACAATAAGGGGGTTACACTAACAATAATAAGGGACTATACTAGTAATATAGGGACCTAACATGCCCTTCTCCTTCAAAAAAAGTGTTGTCCTCAATGCTTGAGTAGCTCTGGGTGCTTTTGTATAAAATTCTCATCCTCCCATGTAGAATCTTCAGTGGGTAAGTTCTTCCACTTGATGAGATACTCTGAAATTGATCGATTCCGTAGTTGTCGAGTTCTTTTTCCATGACTGCTTCAGGTTCCAATATGATTTTCCCTTCCCCATCAAGTTCTGGCAATACTGTTTGAACTGGAAGATTTTCACCTATAACCTTCTTTAAGCATGAAACATGGAAAATCGGATGTACTCGCGAAGAAGAAGGAAGCTCCAATTTGTATGCCATAGTACCAATCTTTTGCAACACCTTGTAAGGACCATAGTACTTTGGCGATAATTTATTATCCTTCTTTGCTTGCTTGATGGACATTTGTTTGTATGGTTGTAGCCGTAAAAATACCCAATCTCCTACATCAAAACTTCTCTCGCTACGATGTTGATCTGCCTGTTGTTTCATTCGATTTTGTGCCAAATTCAGGTTATCCTTTAAGAGTTGGAGAACTTCTTGCCGATGCTCGATGTGATCTTCCACTGCTTGAACCTTCGAATTTTCCCTTAAAGATGATGTGATGGATGGTGGATGATATCCATAAAGTGCCATAAATGGGGTCATTTTTGCTGCAGTATGGAAGGAAGTGTTATACCACCATTCAGCAAGAGATAACCACTTGACCCATTGTGTTTGTTTATCCGATACAAAACAACGAAGATATCCTTCCAAACATTTATTTACTATCTCAGTTTGACCATCAGATTGAGGATGATAAGATGAGCTATGAGCTAATTGAGTAACCAAACAAGAAAATAACTCTGTCCAAAAATTTCCAGTAAAAATGGGATCTCTGTCGCTCACAATAACCCTTGGGCTTCCATGTAGCTTTTGAATTCTGTCCATAAATGTAGTAGCAATTGTAATTGCTTTAAATGGATGAGATAATGCACAAAAGTGTGCATACTTGGTAAGTCTATCAACTACCACCATGATGACACTCTTTCCTTCGGACTTAGGTAAACCTGTGATAAAATCCATTGAAATCTCCTCCAACGTTGACTTGGAATGGATAAAGGTTGTAGAAGTCCCGGGGTCTTAATTGTTTCCACTTTATTCTGCTGGCATACCAAACATTCCGCCACAAACTTTTGAATATCAGATTTAAGGCCATCCCAAAAAATTCTTTCTTTACCTTGTGGTAAGTTTTTAAAAATCCTGAGTGTCCTCCTAAAGGATAAGTGTGCAATTCCATAAGAATCTTTTGTTTTAGTTGGGAATTCTTACAAAGATATAAGCGATCTTTGTACCATAAGGAATCATTTTTCCAACTAAATGTATCAGATGTACTAGGATCTTGCTGCAACTTTTGAATGAGTATCCATACATCTTTGTCCTTCTTCCATTCATCTCTTGCTTCAGTTATCCAATCTGGTTGGATAATAGAAATGGCACAAAGCAATGCTTCCACCTCTTCATTCTCTCTTGAGAGTGCATCTGCAACAACATTCAGCTTTCCTTTTTTGTAGATTATTTCAAAGTCATAACCCAACATCTTTGTGACCCATTTTTGCTGTTCTTCCGACGATAGTCTTTGTTCGAAAAAGTGTTTAAGACTATCATGATCAGTTTTTACCTTGAAGTGTCTTCCCATTAGGTAAGTTCGCCATTTCTTTAGTGCATGTAGTATTGCTAACATTTCCTTCTCATAAATAGGTTTCTGTAAATACTTTCCTTTGATTGGACGACTTTCAAAACAATGGGTCTTCCTTCCTGCATTAAAACTGCACCAATTCCATTTCCTGAGACATCACATTCCACAATAAAGGTTTTTGTAAAGTCTGGTGTAGCTAAGACCGGTGCTAGGCACATTGCCTCTTTAAGACGTTCAAAGGCCTTAGTTGCTTCAGGAGTCCATGAAAATGCATCTTTCTTCAATAATGTTGTTAGAGGTGCTGCTATTCTCCCATAATTCTTAACAAACTTGCGATAATACCCCGTTAACCCGAGAAATCCTCGCAACTTCTTTATGGTTGTGGGGACTTTCCATTCCTTAATGGTTTTAATTTTGTTAGGGTCTACTTTAACACCCTCGTGAGATACAATATGACCCAGATATTCCACCTCTTGTACTCCAAAGAAACATTTGGATTTTTTTGCATATAATTGTTTCTCCTGCAATAGTTTGAGCACCCCGTCAACATGTTCAACATGATCCTTCCAAGACCTACTGTAGATTAGTATATCATCAAAAAATACTAGCACAAATTTTCTAAGGAAGGGTTTGAAAATGGAATTCATCAACCCTTGAAATGTAGAAGGTGCATTGGTAAGGCTAAAAGGCATGACCAAAAATTCATAATGACCCTCATGAGTTTGAAATGTTGTTTTTGGAATATCTTCAGTCTTCATTCTAATTTGATGATATCCCGAACGAAGATCCAACTTGGTAAAATAAATTGCTCCATGTAATTCATCCAATAATTCATCAATCACAGAAATGGGAAATTTATCTTTAATGGTGAGCTTATTGAGCTCCCTATAATCCGGACACATTCGCCATGATCCATCCTTCTTGTGTACCAATACCACAGGAGTAGAGAAAGAACTTTGACTAGGTTGAATTATACCCGCCTCTAACATTTCTGCAATCATACGTTCAATTTCGCTCTTTTGGAAGTAAGGATATCTATAAGGCCCGATGTTTGGAGGAACACTTCCTGGAATCAAATGAATAGCATGATCATGATCACAAATAGGTGGGAGTCCTTTGGGAGTTTCAAACACCTTGGAATGATTGTCCAAGACTTGTTGGAGATCTGCAGAAATAGATGATTTTGATGTTGGAACTTCTAGTGAGCATAATTGTGCAATTACGCCTCGCCGTTCTTTCTTTAGAAGCTTTGTCATGACATTAGAGCTTATTATCCTTCCTGGCTTCCCTGCAATACCCCGTAATTCGACTTCCTTTCCTTCTGAAAAAAATTTCAAGAAAAGTTCTTGAAAATTAAAAGCTACCGTCCCCAAAGATTGTAACCATTGTACTCCTAGTACAACATCAGCACTTCCCATAGGAATGGCAAGCATTGGACTAATCAATACATATTCCCCCATGGTTAGCTTGATATTATGGCATTTTCCAGAGAAATTTATAGTTCCTCCATTTGCAACCATCACTTGACATTCTGGTGCTGGGTATAGGAAACAATTTAATTTCTTGGCTACCTTATAATGAATAAAATTATGGGTGCTACCTGAATCAATCAACACTATTACCCTTTTCTTCTTTATATGTCCTTCTATCTTGAGAGTTTGAGGAGTGGTAATTCCTGCCAGCGCATTACATGATATGGTCGGATTCATTTCTTCTTCTTCTAGGGGTGGTTCCTGGTGTAGATTCTCTTCTTGTTCATTTTCTTCTTCTTCTTCACAATCTATGTAAAATAATTTCTTCTCAGCACACTTATGACCTTTAGTGTATTTGCTATCACAACTGTAGCAAAGCCCTTTTGCTCTTTTTTCTTCCAATTGTTGTGGTGCCAACCTTGTAGGTTGTGGAAATCTAGGCGTAGCAACACTTCCTTCTTTATAGAATTGAGTGGTAGGCTTCCTTGTCGCCATAATTTTACATTCAACTTTTCTTGCCAACCCGAATGCCTTCTCCAATGAATCAGGTTCCAAAACGGGAACTTCATGTTGGATGTTCTAACATTTCTGCAATCATACGTTCAATTTCGCTCTTTTGGAAGTAAGGATATCTATAAGGCCTGATGTTTGGAGGAACACTTCCTGGAATCAAATGAATAGTATGATCATGATCACGAATAGGTGGGAGTCCTTTGGGAGTTTCAAACACCTTGGAATGATTGTCCAAGACTTGTTGGAGATCTGCAGAAATAGATGATTTTGATGTCGGAACTTCTAGTGAGCATAATTGTGCAATTACGCCTCGTTGTTATTTCTTTAGAAGCTTTTTCATGAAATTAGAGCTTATTATCCTTCCTGTCTTCCCTTCAATACCCCGTAATTCGACTTCCTTTCCTTCTGAAAAAAATTTCAAGAAAAGTTCTTGAAAAATTAAAAGCTACCGTCCCCAAAGATTGTAACCATTGTACTCCTAGTACAACATCAGCACCTCCCATAGGAATGGAAAGCATTGGACTAGTCAATACATATTCCCCCACGGTTAGCTTGATATTATGGCATTTTCCAGAGCAATTTATAGTTCCTCCATTTGCAACCATCACTTGACATTCTGGTGCTGGGTATAGGAAACAATTTAATTCCTTGGCTACCTTATAATGAATAAAATTATGGGTGCTACCTGAATCAATCAACACTATTACCCTTTTCTTCTTTATATGTCCTTTTATCTTGAGAGTTTGAGGAGTGGTAATTCCTGCCAGTGCATTACACGATATGGTCGGATTCATTTCTTCCTCTTCTAGGGGTGGTTCCCGGTGTATATCCTCTTCTTGTTCATTTTCTTCTTCTTCTTCACAATCTATGTAAAATAATTTCTTCTCAGCACACTTATGACCTTTAGTGTATTTGCTATCACAACTGTAGCAAAGCCCTTTTGCTCTTTTTTCTTCCAATTGTTGTGGTGTCAACTTTGTAGGTTGTGGAAATCTAGGCGTAGCAACACTTCCTTCTTTATAGAATTGAGTGGTAGGCTTCCTTGTCGCCATAATTTTACATTCAACTTTTCTTGCCAACCCGAATGCCTTCTCCAATGAATCAGGTTCCAAAACGGGAACTTCATGTTGGATGTTATCCTTTAAAGTGCCTAGGAAGAGATCAATCCTGTGTTCCTCTGTAAGATCAGTTACCCTTATATTCAATTTTTGGAAGTCCTCAATGTGCTGCCCCACCAAACCCTTTTGTTTGAGATTTATCAATTGGGTAAAGAAGGTGTTGCTCTTTGTATCCTCATAATGTGCTATCATTTCCTCCGTAAAAATTGACCAAGTGACAATTTTTTTACGGGAGCAAAGCCATTGATACCATACAAATGTATTTTCTTCTAAATGTAAAGTTGCAATACGTACCTTTTATGTGTTTTGCACGTTATGGAGATCAAAATATTGCTCCATCTGTAGTATCCATGTTACCGGATCCTTTCCATCAAACTTCTTCATATCCATTTTTGGAATATGGTGGTTCTTCCCGCCAACATTCGAGTTTATGAAATCATGATTAACATTTATTTTGTTCTCATCGTGAGGTTCTTCTCCTATATTTCCGCCATTAGGAATCATTTCTGGTTTTAAGCTTGTCATCAAGCCTTCCATGTATGCTTTTAGATCACTCTTCATGTTTTCCATGTTGTCTTTTATGTCATCCATCTTAGCTTCCATGCCCACTTCCATGCCATCCATCTTAGCTTCCAAACCAATCATCTTAGCTTCCACGCCTTTCTTCAAACCATCCATCTTAGTTTCCACACCTTTCTTCAAAACTTCCATTTCATTTTTTGTTGTTCTTTGCGAGAGCGAAATTTGTTGCATTTGCTCTTGTAATTTTGACATGTCATGTTGCCATTCTTCATCTTCATGAGTAATAGTAGAGCCTTCTAAAGGCTTAATGGGTGTTGAATTCCTTTTAGGGGCCATTTCAGACTCCAATATTGATATCTATTCTACAATAGGCCCTTGCAATCAATTCAACTTGATTCTTCAAACAAGACTTATGCAATTCGGAAAAAAAATACACACCTTTTACTAGCTTTGAGGAGCTCGATATTGAAATTGTATTATCTCTGTGCTTGAAAATATTTGATATCTGAAATTCAGCCCTATAGTAGCCCTCTGAAGCTTCTTTCAAATGCCACAGGTCTGACTTGATTTTGATGCTCCAAGACAAATTTGTGTCCAATCTCCCACAATGACCTAATTCTGGACTGGTTCAGTAGAGCGAACTTGTACGACTTGCCACATGTCACTGTTTTGTCCTTTGTCTCTGAAATTGATAGCGACGAAACTACAGGCTGTGTACTTGTGACCACTTTTGACGGCACTCAAATCCAATCTTCAGAGAGAGAGTTATTGAACTTTTCCCACGATCACCTCTTTGAGATGAAATTCAGGAGCCTGAAAAAGCACTACCTTCCACAGATCATATCTCCAAAAATATTGTGAACCAAGTTCTGAAATTTTTTGAAGAATTTCCTCAGGATTTCAGCTTCGCACCATATGAATTTCAGACTCTGACCCTTCGTACAAAAAACTTTATAGCGCAAATGCCACGATGACCTGTTTATGAGCCTGAAAAAAATACCTAACTTCCACAGATGATATCTCCTCAAATATTGCGAACCAAGATCTGAAATTTTTTGACAACCTTCCTCAAGATTTCAGCTTCGCACCCTAGAAATTTCAGCTTCTGAAGCTTCGTAGAAAAAAAGTTATAGCGAAAATTCCACGATGACCTGTTTGGAGCAGCGAAACCCTAGAATCCCAAAGCTCCGATACCAAATGTTGTGTAACCAGCTCCAAAAAGAGAAGAAAAGAGATATGAACGCCTTAGAAATAAGCCACTTCGAGGGGGCAACCTCCAATACATTACATAAAATGAACAATTCTTGGATGATACAATTTACAAAACCTCCTTTCTATATATAGGAGTCCATGGGGCCATAATGTAATCCTAGTGGGCCACAATGTAATCCTAGCCGACCTAACAATAATAATTTAAGGGCACAATAATAACAAAATGGGGGTTACAAGGGTACAATAATAACAATAAGGGGTTTACACTAACAATAATAAGGGGCTATTCTAGTGATATAGGGACCTAACATAATTCTCAACAACATGTGGACAAAATTAATGACTACTTTGACAGACAAGAGATACATGATGAAACTGTTAAACTTATAATGTTTACTCAAAGCTTAGGGGGAGAGGTAAGAAAATGGTTTAAAGGCTTAACCCCTAATGGTATTAATGACCTCCCTGATTTTCATCAACTATTTTTAAACAAATGAGAAGTCAAGAAGAACCCTCTCCAGATCTTATTAGAGTATGAAAGCCTTAAGAGAAATGTTGGAGAGGGTGTCCAAGAATACTGCACTAGATTCAATAGTGTATATAGTGCCCTACCTCCTCACATAAAACCTCCACAAGGTCTAGCTCTAGTGAGATTTACTGATGGTTTTTACCCAGATATGGCTTATTAGTTAAGAGAAAGAGAACCCTTCACATTAGAAGACATGCAGAGGGGAGTAGTAAGTGTAGAAGCCAATATGATTGCTAAGATAGCTAGAATGAAAAATGAAAAAAGAGTTACATATAGGGAAGAAGATGAACCTTCAACAACTGAAACTAAGATTGACAACGTAATTAGAACCATGGAGAGAATTATGGAGGGAATAAACATGAACGAGAGAGCTTATCCTTGAGAAAACCAAATATCTCCTCCAAACAGAAATAAAAAACAGAACCAAAACAAAATTTTAGAATAAATCCCCCTTAAATAAGACAAAGAGGTCTTGATCAGCAAATCAAACCTCCTTTCTAAGAAAATTATGCTAATGAGGATGGGGGGTAATTGAAGAAACAAAGGAAAACCACATAAATTTATTGGGAGTAAAAAATGAGGATGTTGTTTTCCTCACTGAGGAAGAACAAGGCATATTTGCACCATATGAAGAAGAAATCCTAGAATCTGAAGGCTATAAACAAGGCTTTGAAAATTCCATCATGGAAGTACACAGACAATATGACCTCAAAAGCAAGAAAAACCAAGACACTCCCAAAAGAAATACCTCTGAAATTTCTACTAAGAAGTCCCTTTAAAATATTCCTAAAAAGACAACAGAAAATGCAAACATAGTGGCTGAAATTTCTAATAGAAATAGAGGCAAAAACATCCAACCTAATCCCAAACACAGTGGTGACCAAAGTAGCACTATTAACACAACTAGTACTCCTTATAAAACTTTTTTAACTGTTGTTCCTAATAAAAACTAGCAAGCTGAAATTGTTGTGAAAACAGTGTCTGAAAAGGTTGATTTGAATGTTTCAAAAACTCAGACACCTTTCAGTATAGAGAATGAAATTTCCAATATTAAAATATCTATTCCTCTTACTGAATTAGTCAGTAAATATGTATATAAATCTCAACTTTTGAAAGCTTTAAACATAGGAGAACATTTTTATTTTGTAAATTTAAATGATGAAAAACCAGAACTTCTGTTTGGACCAGAAGTAGAAGGGAAATTTCAAGAGGGAGGTGTTCCTCCATTTTATGTTAGTTTAAACATCCATGATAAGATTATCCACAATGTCATGTTAGACTCTGGTGCTTCACACAACCTTATGCCAAAAGTAGTAATAGAAAATCTAGGCCTTGAAATAACTAGACCATACAAGGATTTATACTCTTTTGATTCTAGTAAAGTTAAATGTCTAGGCTTAATCAAAGATCTATGTGTCAACTTAACACAAACACCAACCAAGAGCCTAGTAATGGATATTGTAGTGGTTGATATACCTCCAAAATATGGCATGCTCCTTTCAAGATCACGAGGTGCTAAACTCCAAGGTACCCTACAAATGGACATGACCTATACTACCATCCTTGTCTTTAGTCAACCAAGGATATTATATAGGGAAAGCCACATGAAATACATGGTTAGCAGTCAAGAAAATCTAGATAAATCCCCTCTTTATTCTATTCACACAGACCTTGATTCATTCATCATTTATAATGATGAAAAACTTAATGAACAAGTGACAAAAAATGAGCAAACAAAAGTAGAAAAAGAGAAAAAAGAGGAGGAACAGTCAAAAAAAATTTCCCAAACAGAATATTACAACAAAAATAGTAGAAACCATAGGGAACAAAGCAACCATCAACATAGTGTTGATCATGAAAAAAAATGACAACAAATATAGTGGACACCATTGGGGACAAAACAACGATAAACATAGCGCAGACCCTAAAGAACAACATGGTAACAACCACTATAATCAACATAATGGGGACCATGGTCAACTTAATGACAAATCTGAAATTGAAACTCTTTGGAGTATGAGCTTTGATCGTTCTTGTAGAAAAACCAGTTCAGGAGCAGGAATATGGGTGCATAAGGCACTCCTCTTAGGACTACAATTACTGCAGAAATTAGGAGATAAGAGGATAAATGTCCATGGAGATTCAAAGCTAGTCATTAGATAGATTAAGGGAGAATCCACAGCTAATCATCCTAGATTGAAAGCCTATAGGGATGATGCCATTGACCTCTTGAAAACATTCACAGAATATGAGCTTACCTTTGTCCCTAGAAACCAATACATCCTTGCCAATGGTCTAGCCTTTGCAATCAGCACATGTCAAAAACCTCATAATAGCAAACAATACACATTCTGAGTCAAATATAGACCAACAATCCCTAACAACATTAAATACTAGCAAGTTTTTGAAGGGGATAAATAGATAGAAGATTTCCTGTAGTCCAGAAATGGGTTTGAAATGCCAAATTCAGACTCAGACTATGAAGAAGACTGCCTTACTGAGGAACAATATTACAAAGAAGAACCTCCTGATAATGTTGATATAAATTTGTTAGACAAAGAACACACACATGAAACTAAACTGTGTAGTAAATTAGAAAAAGGAAATTTTGAAGTGCTACAGTCTGGTACTGATAACTTGCCAAAAGGATTGGTTTCTCTAGAGGAATTGTTTGACTTTGATGATGTTGATAGGAAGCCAAAGATGGAACCCACTGAAACTCAAATAGAGGAATGCAATATAGGCAGTGAACAAAAACCCAAAATGATCAAATTATCCAAAACAATGCCAGCTCATATAAAACTAAAATATCTTGAGCTTTTTAGAGAGTTTATTGATGTATTTTCTTGGAGTTATGAAGAGTTAAAATCATATGATACAGAGATAATTCAGCATAAGATCCCCTTCAAAGAAAACCAGAGTCCTTTTAAACAAAAATTGCACAGAATAAACCCTGTCCAACTACCCCTGCTTGAGAAATAAATTAAGAAAATGTATGATGCTAGAATAATAGTCCCTTTGAGATACTCAAGATGGGTTTTAAATCTTGTATCAGTGAGGAAGAAAATAGGAGAAATTAGGCTATGCATAGACTTCAGAAATTTAAACAAAGCCTCCTTAAAGGATAACTACTCTTTACCAAAAATGGATCACATCTTACAAAGGGTAGTAGGGTCTAAAATAATTTCTTTGCTAGATGGCTTTTCAGAATACAATTAGGTGCTGGTACACCCAGATGATCAACATAAGACAACTTTCACTACCCCTTGGGGCACCTTCATGTATGTCAAAATGTCTTTTGGGTTAAAGAATGTTGGTGCCACCTTCCAAAGAGCCATGGACATTTCTTTCTCAGAAGAGATAGGCTACTTCATTGTGATTTACCTTGATGACATAACAGTCTATTCTAAAACAGATGAAGAACACCTATTTCACTTAAGAAAAGTCTTTGAAAAGTGTAGAAAGTATGCTTTGTCTTTGAATCCCAAGAAAACTCTGTTTGGCCTTCAAGAAGATAAGCTTTTAGGCCATATCATATCTGAGGAAGGGATCAAGATTGACCCAAAAAGGATTGAAGGAATATTGCAAATCAATCATCCTAGAAACATCAAAGAGCTGCAATATTTCATTGGGAAGATAAATTTTTTAAGAAGGTTCATACCAAACCTTGTTAAACTCCTAAGAAACATTACAAACATGCTGAAAAGAGAAATATGAGTCAAATGGACCATAGAAGCAAGCAATCCTTTGAATTCGTAAAACAAGCACTCACCCAAACACCAGTTCTAATCAACCTTGATTTTACCAAAGATTTCTTCATCTTCTCCTTTGCATCAGAACATACATTTGTTGTTGTCCTACTACAGAAAAACATGAAAGGACAAGAGAAGCCTATTGCATTCTTCAACAAGGCATTGAGAGATGCACCTCTAAAATACAACATAATAGAAAAATAATATTTTTCCTTAATCAAGGCATTAAAGGATTTCAGGGTTTACATTTTGCACTCACACATCATTGCATTTGTGCCTCACTCAGTGGTAAAAGATATATTGACACAAGATCCTAATGGAGAAAGGGGTAAGTGGATTGTTTTTATATTAGAATATGATCTAAAAATCAAGCCCAATAAACTAATCAAAGGACAAGGATTGGCTAAACTCGTGGTTGAAACAAACTTTCAAGCACTGGACATGAATATGATTGATGCACTAGATGAATAGGAGGAGTTGGAAACTTTGCTTATTGAAGGATAATTTCTGAATTCACCTTGGTATGCTGATATTTCATATGTGCTTCTTAATCTTAATGTTCCTCCTAGTTTGTCCAAAACAGAGGCTAGATTCTTAAAGCTTAAGGCTGTAAACTACTGCATTATAGATAAAATTTTATATTGGATAAATGCTAGTGGTATATTGCTTAAATGTTTTCTTGAGAATGATGCAGATAAGATCAAGCATGAGTTTCATGAAGGAGAATGTGGAGGCCACCTCTATTGGAAAACCACTGCCAACAAAATCCTTAGAGCTGGCTACTATTGGCCCACCCTCTTTCAAGACATCCATAAAATGGTGATTGCCTCAAATATTTGAAGGCAAAAGAAAACTGCTGCCATTACCTTTGCATCCTATCTTTTTTGAAGCTCCTTTTCAACAATGGGGCCTAGGTTTTATTAGAGAAATACATCCTGCCTCCTCTCCCCAACACAAATGGAACCTCATTGCAACTGACTATTTTACAAAATGGATAGAGGACATCCCTTCTAGAACTGCCATAGACTCAGTAATCATCAAATTCCTTGAAAACCACATTTTGTCTAGATTTGGCTATCTTAGAAAGATGATCACTAACAATGTTGTTGCTTTTAGATCCATGAAAATGGTGGTCTTTTTCCACAAATATCAGATTACATTGGGCCATTCTACAGCTTATTACCATAAAGGTAATAGGTTGGCATAAACTTCAAACAAAATTTTGGTGAACATCATCAAAAAGTTGTTGGAGTAGAACAAGAAATCATGGCACGAAAAACTTGCACTATGGGCAGACAGATTAACAAATAAAAAATCAATTGGAATGTCTCCATTTCAACTAGTGTATGGAGCAGATGTAATTTTTCCAACAAGTTTAGGAGTGCCAGTGATGAAGCTCATACAAGAAGCATAGTTTGAAGAAAATTACATGTTAAGAAGAATAAACCAGACTGTCCAGTTGTAGCAAACCAGAGAAGAAGTATATAATAGGACGTAGCAAGTGCAGGAAAACATCAAGAAGTTGTTTGATAAAAGAACCAAGGCAAATGATTTCAACATTGGTGACAAAGTACTGAAGTGGGACTCAAGAAGAGAAGACAAAGGAAAACATGGAAAATTTGAAAATATATGGAAAGGCCCATACATCATCCATTCTGCAAGAGGTAACAATGCATTCTTCCTTCAAGAAATGGATGGAACATAATTATTTGGAGGTCATGTCAATGGCAGGATGCTCAAGAATTTTTTTTTTTTTAAATACTTAGTTTAAAGATTTATTCATTGTATATACCACTGCTTGAATAAAAGATCAGAAAAATAAACATAAAAACAAAGAGAAAAAAAAGAGGGCAGATAAAAATAAAAGACAAAGCCCCATAACAAAAAAGAATATTTCTGAAAGTGTGCAAGTCCAAATGCCACTACTTTTTAAATCATGTTCAGTCATACAACCTAATCATGATTGAACAAGTTTTAAATTTATGCTGATAGTTTAGTGAATGACGATTTGCCAAATTGTTTAAACTTGGCTTATCAGTAGATTAGATTAAGAAAATATATTGGTTCCAATGTTCAAAATCTGAACCAAAGAGAAAAGAGAGAGATGCATCATAAAGTCCAAATTTTAGCCCTCCAGTTTTAGTTTTACTTTTTGCAAAAATAAATCTATGTGCATCTTGTCCAAAATGCGACAGCTCATGACAAACCAAACCGCTTAATCTTGATTTGGTCATATTTTCAATTTCATGTTGATATAATAGAGAATGAAAATTTGTCAAACTATTTAATCTTGACAGATAAATAGATTAGGTAGAGAATAAAAGATCTCATCGGTCTAATCTTAGCCTTTGGATGATATAAGTGTAGAATTAGATTGTTTCCTATTTTCAAAAGAAAAATGATGTCAAGGGTTGGCCAATTTAAATGCACCCAAATAAAGAAGAAAAACACTAGGAAAAGTTTGATGGGTAGGTAGAGTTTAAGTTGAAGCAATCATGCTTTCTTTCTTTTTTTCTTTTTTCTTTTTTTTTTTCAGATTTTAAGAGATCACAGCTTCAAAAGAACAACAACGAATCAACAATTGAAGAAAGAGGAATGTGCCAAAGTGAAATTAAGGCACTAATCTGCAATTTCCAGAGATTTGATCTTTGAGGTTCTTGACACCTCCTAAAGGAGCTGCCCTCCCCAGCTGAAGCCACTGTTATCCTCCTGTATTCAACAGATTCACTAGGTGAATATGGATTTTCTATAAGCAAATAATGATAACATTCTTTACCTATCAGCTATCTTTAGAAATCTCACTGTCTTAATTATCCTCATAAAACCTTTTTCACTAATATGTCATCTCTGCCCTTTCAAAATCACCTTGCTACTCTAAAAGATTCATTTTGGGCTTATTTCTCTCATTTTCACCCTCCTTGCCTATCATCAGTTTCATTCCCTCATTTCCCCCCTCAATTTTATCTGTCTCCCTTATATCATCAAAACAATGTAAAATATCCTCTTTTACGTTGTTTTAAATCAAAATATAAACCCATCGGGACCTTTGATTTATATTAAAAGCCCTGTTTTAAAATATAAAACCCAACACTTTATAAAGTTTAAAGCCTTGGATTTAATGTTTTTTCCCTGGCCCTTTTGTAAATATTAAAACTCTGCTCTTTAAATAAAACATTTCACAAACCATCCCTTGTACCTTTTTAATAAGTGCATTCGTTGGTTTATTGAAACCCCTAGGCCACGCTATACGTTAAACCTTGCGCCCCATTCAGACTCTGCCACCTGCCTCTGGACCCCACTCTTTTTTGTTTTACCTGCCATTGCAAAATCTTGCGACCACCATTGATCTCATCCCACGAGATCCAATGGTTGACCACGCTCATCGCAAATACAGTGGCGCGGGGTTTAAAAAAACCCCAACCATGAAAAATGGTCAATTTTCCCTTGCCACGTGTCATCTGCTGTATGGAATTGCATGCTTCCCTCTGAAACCATTACTGCCCCACCTTTTGTGTAAAAACCGCCTTCTCCACTCCTGAAAACCGCTTCCTCCCTTCGCACCAAAACTCTCTACTGCCTTCTGATTCAAAATTATCCAGAGCCTTGCGGATTTGTGATGAAACCCCAACCCTCCATTAATGCATCTGCAATGCTACAAAGCCTGAAAAACCCCAGTAAACTCAGAAAAAGCCTTCCCCGCAGGATTTAAAGATTAATTTATTTGTTTTATGTGCAGGTTTAATGGAAAAAATGCACAAAATGCATTCCAATGGTCCAAAAGCGTCTAAATGAATGTTTGGGTGATGATATAGGGATTTGTTTTATTTTAAAAGGACCAGAGGTGAAATTCAAGCTTAATCACCGATGAATCATGATCCTCAGTGGTTATTAAAACCATCCCTATGCAAAAAAACATAAACAAAAGGCACAGTGAGAAGAAAATACAATCAAAGGACTGTGACAAAGCAGTGAAGATTAAAGGGATAATCACAGATCAAAAGACAAATCATGAGGGTTAGCCAAAAAGCAGAAATTAAAGATGATGAAGACAGACAACGAAGATTAAAGGATTAAAGGTTAAAACAAAGGTTGAAAAGGTTAATCAAAGGATTAATAAATTATCAGAGATAAAGGCAGAATCAGGGAAGAGACAGTGAAATAAACAGTTAAAGGTTAAATCAAGTTTAAAGGCTTAAACAGAGTTTAAATGATAAACAGAGGCAGATTAAACACAGAAACATATTCGAATGATCAAATCCAAAGCATTTACTTCTTCAGAAGGATATTTTTCCACCTACAACATGTTTTCTTTCAATAAAACATCAAACAGTTATTACAAACAATCAGTGATATTTTTCATATACCCAACATTTATTGTAAAGTTATTGAAAAAGCCTTAAAGTCAAACATTTCCAGAAATTATCTCAAAAAATTTAAGTTAGGAGTTATTATTTCAGAGAAACACTCTCGGATATTTTTTCCTTGGGCCTTGCATGGTCTCAAAGTCAAAAACTCATTAACTCTGTAATAAATGACATCTGAAACCCTAGCTTAGCATCACCTTGTAAGGACCATATTACTTTGGCAATAATTTATTATCCTTCTTAGCTTTCTTGAGGGGAATTTGTTTGTATGGTTGTAGCTGTAAAAATACCCAGTCTCCTACATCAAAGCTTTTCTCGCTGTGATGTTGATCTGCATGTTGTTTCATTCGATTTTGTGCCAAATTTAGGTTATCCTTTAAGAGTTGGAGAACTTGTTGTTGATGCTCAATGTGATCTTCCACTGCTTGAACCTTAGAATTTTCTCTTAAATTTTATTTTATGGATGGTGGATGATATCCATAAAGTGCCATAAATTGGGTCATTTTTGTTGTAATATCGAAGGTATACCACGATTCAAATAGAGGTAACCACTTGACCCATTGTGTTTGTTTATCAGATACAAAACAATGAAGATATCCATCCAAACATTTGTTCACTATCTAAATTTAACCATCGGATTGAGGATGATAAGATGAGCTATCAGCTAGTTGAGTACCCAAACAAGAAAATAATTTCATCCAAAAAATTCCTATAAAATGGGATCTCTTTCGCTTACAATAATCTCTGGGTTTCCATGTAGATTTTAAATTGTTTCCATAAATGCAGTAGCAACTATATTTGCTTTAAATGGATGATATCATGCACACAATTGTGCATACTTGGTAAGTCTATCAACTACCACCATGATGACACTTTCCTTCAGACTTAGGTAAACCTGTGATAAAATCCATTGAAACCTCCTCCCCATGTTGAATTGGAATGGATAAAGGTTGTAGCAGACCCGGGGTATTAATTGTCTCAAATTTAATTTGATGGAAAACCAAAAATTCTGGCACATACTTTTGAATATCAGATTTAAGGCCATCCCAAAAAATTTATTTCTTCACCATGTGGTAAGTTTTTAAAAATCCTGAGTGTCCTCCTAAGGGAGAGGTGTGCAATTCCAAAAGAATTTTTGTTTTTGTTGGGAATTCTTACAAAGATATAAGTGATCTTTGTACCATAAGGAATAATTTTTCCAACTAAATGTATCAAATGTACTACAATCTTGCTACAACTTTTGAATGAGTGTCCACACTTCTTCATCATTCTTCCATTCATCCCTTGCTTCGGTTATCCAATATTATTGGATAATAGAAATGACACAAAGCAATTCTTCCACCTCTTGTACTCCAAAGAAACATTTGGAGGTTTTTGCATATAATTGTTTGTTCTCCAATAGTTTGGGCACCCTGTCAACATGTTGAACATGATTTTTCCAAGACGTGTTGTAGATTAGTATATCATCAAAAAATACTAACACAAATTTTCTAAGGAAGGTTTTGCAAATGGAATTCATCAACCCTTGAAATGTATAAGTGCATTGGTAAGACCAAAAGGCATGACCAAAAATTCATAATGACCCTCTTGAGTGCGAAATGTTTATTTTCGGAATATCTTTAGTCTTCATTCTAATTTGATGATATCCTAAACTAAAATCCAACTTGGTAAAATAAATTTCTCCATGTAATTCATCCAATAATTCATCAATCACAAGAATGGGAAATTTATCTTTAATATTGAGCTTATGGAGCTCCCTATAATCCGGACACATGCGGCATGATCCATCCTTCTTGTGCACCAATACTATTGGAGCAGAGAAAGAACTTTGACTAGGTTCAATTATACTAGCCTATAATATTTATGCAATCATACATTCAATTTCTCTCTTTCGGACATAAGGATATCTGTAAGGCCTGATGTTTGGAGGAACACTTCCTGGAATCAAATGAATAGCATGATTTGATCATGAATAGGTGGGAGTCCTTTGGGATTTTCAAACACCTTGGAATGATTGTCCAAGACTTTTTGGAGATCTGGAGAAATATATGATTTTGATGTTGGAACTTCTAATGAGCATAATTGTGTAATTACGCCTTGTTTTTCTTTCTTGGGAATATTTTTCATGACATTAGAGCTTATTATCTTTCCCGGCTTCCCTGAGATACCCCGTAATTCAACTTCCTTTCCTTTCGAAAAAAATTCAAGAAAATTTCTTGAAAATTAAAAGCTACCATCCCCAAAGATTGTAACCATTGTACTCCTAGTACAACATCAACACCTCCCATTGGAATGGAAAGAATTGGAATCTTCAATACATATTCCCCCATGGTTAGCTCTATATATTGAATTTTCCAGAGCAATTTATAGTTCCTCCGTTTGTAACCATCACTTGACACTCCGGTGTTGGGTATAGGAAGAAATTCAATTCCTATGCTACCTTGCAATGAATAAAATTATGGGTACTACCTGAATTAATAAACACTACTACATTTTTCTTCTTGATACATCCTTCTATATTGAGAGTTTGAGGAGTGGTAATTCCTCCTAATGCATTACAGGATATGGTCAGACTCATTTCTTCTTTCTCTAGGGTTGGTTCCTGGTGTATATCCTCTTCTTTTGAAGTTTCTTGTTCATTTTATTCCTCCTCTTCACAATCTATGTAAAATAATTTATTCTCAACACAATTATGACCTTTAGTGTATTTTCTATCACAACTGTAGCAAAGCCCTTTTGCTCTTTTTTCTTCCAATTGTTGTGGTGTCAACCTTGTAGTTTTTGGAATTCTAGGAGAAGCAACACTTCTATCTTTATATATGTGATTGGTAGACTTCCTTGTTACTATAATTTTACATTAAAATTTTCTTGCCAACCTAAATGCCTTCTCCAATGAATCAAGTTCCCAAAGGCGAACCTCATGTTGGATTTTATCCTTTAAAGTCCCTATGAAGACATCAATCATGTGTTCCTCTAGAATATGAGTTACCCTTATATTCAATTTTTGGAAGTCCTCAATGTGCTCCACCATTGAACCCTTTTGTTTGATATTTATCAATCGACAGAAGAAGGTGTTTCTCTTTGTATCCTCATAATGTGGTATTATTTCCTCCATAAAAATTGACCAAGTGACATTTTTTTTTACAGGAGAAAATCCATCGATACCATACAAATGTATTTTGTTCTAAATATAAAGTTTCAATGCATACCTTTTGTCTTTTTTCACATTATGGGATCAAAATATTGATCCATATCTGGTATCCATGTTACGGGATCCTTGCCATCAAACTTACTCATATCGATCTTTGGAATATGGTGGATCTTCAATCCAACATCAAAGCTTATGAAGTCACGATTAACATTTATTTTTTTCTCATCATGAGTTTCCTCTACTACCTTTTTGCTGATAGGAATCATTTCTTGTATCAAAATTTTCAAACCTTCCATGTTTGCTTTTAGATCATTCTCCATGTCTTCCATGTTGTCTTTCATTTTTTCTTCCATGTCATCTAGCTTAGATTCCATGCCATTCTTCAAACCATCCATCTTAGCTTCCATGCCTTTCTTCAAACCATCCATCTTAGCTTCCACGCCTTTCTTCAAAACGTCCATTTAATTTATTTTTTCTCTTTGCGAGAGCGAAAGTTGTTGCACTTGCTCTCGTAATTTTGATATATCATGTTGCACTTCTTCCTCTTCATGAGTCATAGTAGATCCTTTTCAGGGATTAATGGGTGTTGAATTCCTTTTAGGGGGCATTTTAAAACCCAATACTGATATATATACTTCAATATTCCCTTGAAATCACTTCAAACTGATTTTTCAAACAAGACTTATGCAATTTGAAAAAAAATACACACCTTTTTCTTTCTTTTGAGGAGCTCGATATTGAAATTGATGTATCTATGTAATTTTGAATCCCTGATATTTTATCTTTAGTACTTTAGTATCCCTATGAATCTTCTTTCCAATGCCATAGGTCTTACCTAATTTGGATTCTTTAAAATAAAGTTATACCCAATCTCCCACAATGACCTAATTATGGAATTGTTCCATAGAGATAACTTGTATGATGTGCCACATGTCACTGTTTCCTCCTTCAGCTATGAAATTGATACACATGAAACTACAATCCGTGTAATTTCAGCCACTTTTTACATAATTCCAATCTGATTCTTAGAAAAGAGAGTTATGATGATTTTCCCAAGGTCACCTCTTTGAAATGAAATTCGGGAGCCTGCAAAAACCCTAACTTCTACAGATCATATCTCTGAAATATTGCGAACCAAGATCTGAAATTTTTACACGAATTTCCTCATGAATTCTTTGCAAATGTGTTTTTTTAGCTTCTAGGCCTTCGTATAAAAAAATTTATAGAGAAAATTCCACGGTGACCTATTTGAAGCAGAAAAACCCTAGAATCCAAAACTCTAATACCAAGTGTTATGAAACCAGCTCCCAAAATAGAAGAAAAGAGAGATCAACGCCTTATAAATCAGCCACTTCAAGAGGGAAACCTCCTTTACGTTACATAAATGAACAATTATTGTATGATACAAATGAAAAAAACTCCTTTATATATATATGAGTCCATGGGGTCACAATATAATCCTAGCTGACCTAAAAATATTAATGTAAGGGCACAACAATAGTGGCTTTTATAGGGCACAATAGTAACAATGTGGGGGCTACAAGGGTACAAAAATAACAATAAGGTAGCTACACTAACAAAAATAAGGGACTACACTAGTAATATAGGGATCTAAGACACTACTCAACTTTACTTTATCAACTTGGGGTTCATACAAACTTGGAGGTGACAATGTTATATTCACATCAAATTATTTCTAATCATGCCATCCTCATCTAAGTTCTACAATGAGGTGCTACTGCTAGAGTTACTTCTAGGAAAGGAAGTTTTTCACACTTCTAGATGTAATCTAAGACTGGAAATAAATCACAACCATTACTCTATCAACAAGGAAAGAAACTACTCTAGATCACACTGATTCATCTAGCTATTTGCAAGAAAGAGAAGTTCACACTTATGCTAATGCAAGAAAGGAAATTACACTAAGTGGAATTCACAATCTAGATTGTTGAATTGAATTGTAGAAAAGGAAACTAATATAGAGCACACATACTGAATCAAATGACTAACTAAGTCCTATATAATTTATGCTTAACCACTATGTTTAATGATACATCTAGAAATGAACTAATCAAACTTGAAAATGACTCTGTTTTGCAGCAAAAGAAGGAGGCACCTAGGTGGTCTAAGAGGGTCCCTGGACCAAAGGTTCATGGATAAATTTCTATTAGTGGCTTGACTAGGCTTAGAGGAGGTGGAAGAATGGTTTTGGGATGAAGGAGAGAGTGTTTGGCACTGCTATATGAAGCTACTACAGGATGTCCTGAAAAGCTACAGGAAATAGGTCGAGTGGAGTTTGAGGCTATAAGTGTTGAGAAAAAGGTTAGGAGAGGTGGGTTAAAGGTGGATCATGGTAGATAAATGGTATCCAAGCCCTTGGCCAAGCTTAGAACTCTTCACAAAGCCTATCTTGCACCCTCAAGGTTGCTCTCAATGATGTGGTGGTGACCTCAAAAACAAGGTTGTAGGTGACTTGGATGGAAGGTGATTGATGAAAGGGTGAAGACTGAAGATGATGGTGTTGAATGGGCCTCATTTTCTACTCTATTCAAACTTTCAATCAAGATACATGGTCATGCATTCATCATTGATAAAATTTTCCTAAAAATGATGGAAAATATGAGTTGAATTTAAATAAATCTACCTATGCAATTTAGACCGAAATCTATCTTTGCACCTACAACATGTGCATGATAAGCAAAGTAAAACTATCTAAAATTTCCAAGAATTCATAAACTAAAAGGATATTTGTTCTTTGGTGGAAGAACTTCTTCCTCAAGCTCCAATGGAAGAGATGAGAGAGGGGGGCTTAGCACACATTTTGATGTTTTGGAGAAGAAGCCAAATGCTCATTTTATTTCATAACCAATTGTGTACATAACATATGAAAGTAAGAAATGTATAATACAAAAGCCAAGAGTTATCTAGCTACATCCAAAAATCAAATCATAATGAGCTCTTATTATGGCTTATTTATGCTAAAGGGTAGCTACCAAGAACTCCCTAAAAAGTAGGTCTTTTATCCCTTGGAACTCGAGAGAAGTGGAGCTTGGCTACCTTTGATCCTGCACTTGCTTGGCTGCCTCTAATTTCAAGCTATTGGAGGAGAATCTTGAGGATATATTGGTTGCCTTTAGGAGTTAAGAAGGTGGTAAACCCTCCTACAATCACTCATTTTTTCTACTTTGAGCCTTGATTATGCAATATTCCTAAAAATTGACATTATTCCCCTGATTCTCCTGCATTTAAACAACATTAGGCCTCAAAGCATGACAACCCTTAATACACCATTCTCACTAAGAAAAATATTACAAAATTCAATTAAATGTGTGATAGAGAGAATAATTTAGCTAAAAATGTGGCAATTAACCCCTTAGAATGTACCTAATGATGGTGATCACCATCAACCCTCTAGAAAATGGTTGCTCATCCTCTGAGCAACTCAATCCTCTTTCTTGATTTCTTTTAGAAGCCTTGTGGCCTCTCTGACATCCCAAGGTATCATGAAAGGAGCCCCTTCAGGAGGGTAAAAGCCTACATTTTTTTCTGCTTCCTCCCATTCCTTGTCCTCCTTAGTTTGGTCTTTTCCTTCACTCAGTCCCAACAACAAAGGTGGACTGAGTTTTAATCCAAGCCACTTGATCTTCATTTTTTGCATCACCACTTTGTACAAAAGTGCTCTTTTTAGGGCAGCTCTCAATTTGTCTGGAGTATGATACTCTAGGTTTCTTAGGCTATTAGTGGGAGGCCATTCCATATTCTCTGACATTCCACGACACACTCCTCTCCTAGTAATATATAGATTTCATCATAATGTGAAATTTCCTGTGCTTGGGTGTTGAGATATCTGTCTGCAATATTGGCATCATTGGCTATCATTTGGTGTTTTTTATGACCCCTCTAGGGTTGATTAGATCTTCCTTGATTTGGAGAGGCCCTTTTCCTTCTCTCTTCATCACCTTTTTGACCTCCTCTTCACTGGCTTCTTCATTGGTCATCCAAGAGGCTAAGGCCATCAATTGCATATCCCCCAACCTAGAGTTTGGGTCCCAAATTTTCATATCAATTAGGAAAAGATTATGCATGTAAAACACTACAAATTTTTCCATACTTTCTATGTTGGACTGACTGCAAAAATAAATAAATGTCCTATAATTCTGGAAAGGAAATGAATGATACGGATATATAAAGAACACAATAATATACAAAAATAGACATAAACACAGAGATGCAGCAGAAATAAAACTTCAGTTTATTAATATCAAAGAACTGAAATATGCTTACAAACATAATTGAAATAAACTAGCTCGGGTGATGGTAGCTTATCTCTGAGAAGAGATGTGGTGGCTTCATGCCTTTAAATTAATGTGTTACAATAAGGCTCGAAGGCCTATTTATTATTGAGAAATAATGGAAAACCCTAAACATCCAAAAATCTAACCCTAGGGGTTGAGTGCCAAAACTATGGGCCCTGTTTGGGTAAATTGGTACATCAAATTCCTAGGGACGTAACTGTGGCATATGATCTTTGTTTGACGTGCTCAATACCTTGTTAGAAATATCTATTCGAGGAATACAAGTTTTGAGTGAGAAAAATCAAAGGAACTTCCATTTTTTTCTTGGTTTCCCCCAAAAAAAATCGTTTAGGGCCTCAAAATGGGATAGAATTTTAGGACCCAAAAAACTACTAAAAATAGTAAACTGTGCTATAATTAACAAAACTGGAAAACTGAAAGAAACAATGGTTGGGCCCCAAGTGGAATAGGATGGTGGCCACCAATATCCACCTAGATCAATGACCCATATGATGCTAATGTTTTGATTTGGAACTATAGCCACTGCTCCTTCAGGTAAATGGACTAATAATTTGAGGGATGTTTGTGTTATATTGCCTCCACGCACAAGTCTACCATGGTGGAAATCTGTTTGTATTTTTGCTATAATTGGCCATTCAATCTTTCATTTTATACTTGCACCTCTTTTAACTTATCTTTCAACACTGCTCCCTAAGTCTGACATCAGCCAAATCTCTCCCCATCTTAGTGAGTTTCTCTTCTATGATCCCCACTTCTCCCACATTCCAATATTTGGAAATTTTCATCTAGTGGTGGGTGCGTGCTCTCTCTTTTTCTAGCTCATATAAAATGGGAATGGAGAGCTTTTTAGGGATCAACCTCCCTCCTTCAATAAATGTGTAATAGGAGCTTAATTTTGGCTGTGGGCTAGGATGTTGAATTGTTGTAATGTCTTTTAGGACATTTTTTGCAGAGGTTGGTTCTTCCTTTGGTTCCTCCTCCTCCTTCTCTTGTTTCTCAAATTTGGCATCCTGACCCTCAACTTATGCCTCTTTTTCATCACCTTGATCATCCTGCCCTTCTAATGGTTCCTCGTCCTCTTCTCCCTTGAAAATTTTCTTTTCCTATAGCAAATTCTGAGTTTCCTATAGCACTGTTTGAGTTTCCTATATTAAACTTTGTGTTTTCCTCTAGCATACCATATTTTTCATGTTACACCTTATTTTCTTCTTCTTCAGGGTCTGTGGGTGATTTTTCTTGATTGAGGGATGAAATCCTTGAGGAGTACCTTCTTGTGTAGGTCACAGGTGTCTTTTTGGGTGAAGTGACCTCTTGAATATTTCCCTCCTCTAGACCTATTTCTCCTTTCTTACCAGGTGATTCCTCAATTATGATGGGGATCTTGGTTGGAGTTTTAAGCCTCCCTTGTCTCACCTTGGTTCTCTTCCTGGTATTGAAGTACATGGGGGTATGCATCTTCCTTTTTTCTGTCACAGGGGTGATTAGAGTAGCTAAAGTGGAAGCTACTTCCTTTTCAGTGGTCCCTAGTGAAAGGTTGGTTTTCTAAGGGGAGATATCAGTGGTAATCTTGGGGTCTAGGATCTCCTTCTCTTCCATTTTTCCTTCTTCCTCTTCATATTTCTCTTCCTCTTCTTTTTTGTATTTCTACTCCTCCTCTTCACTTTCTTTTTATACTCCTACATCTTCTATGGGTTCTGCCTCTATTTCCATTTCCTCTTCTTCCTATTTCCTTTCAGACCCTTCCTCTTCTTCTTTAATGCCCCTTTCTCCAAGGCTATAGGTAGGGGTCTCTCCAGGAGTGATGGTTTGTGTCCCAATGAATTTGTCTATTTTCATGTCAATGAATGTGGACCAAGGTACAAGGATGTTGAGTTTGTTTAGAGCATATCCCACTATGAGTTTAATGAGACCATGATGAGATGGGTGTTGATATTTCCTCTCCCTTACCCTCTAGCTCATATCTTTGATTGAATGGAGGAGGAAATATGGGATATTATTTAGTCTTTGATCTCATAGAAGATCCTCTTTGAACATAAGTTCATGCAATAATCTAAAATGGTACCCATATACCACAATTAGTATTCCCTCACATGATATATACTTCATGATATGGTAAGATACCTCATCCCAGGGGTAAGGTATACTTTCCCTTCTTACCCCATTCTTATCTTTGATGTATTCTTCATTGGGAAAGAAGAAAATCTTCTTATACGAAGTACTAGATACTCTGTCCTCTCTATTCCATTTGACTCCTAGAGGTAAGGTGGTGACTCTTCTAATGAGCTCAAGGGTTATGGTAATTGATAGCCCTTTTACCACTATGGTGGCCCTATCATCTCCTTAAGAGTGCAAGGCTACTGCAAATTCTTGAACCACTTCATCATCAAAACCCTTGAGGAGCTCAAATAACCCCAACCACTGGTGATTTTAGAAGATGTCAACCACATGAGGATGTAGTCTAATTCTTTTTATGTATGTGGGCTCCCTTCTATTGAAACCATCCCCATATTATGACTATGTTAGAAAGGTGGTTGTATGTGGCTTTTTCCCAAAAGAATTGTGATATGGGACCCCAAAGATTCAAAATTTACACAAAATGTGGTTTCCTTATCCCTATTCCTTTGAAAATCCCCTTAGTTTACTGAATTATGGCTTGACTGTGTGTAAATTACCATGAAAAATATTCCCAACTTGATGGGGTGATGGTCACTTACCTCTGCAATTTTGATGTTTTGTGACTTGAAGGATGGTGTTTGGATGTCAATATACTCTAAAGGTGGCTTTCATGACACTTTTTAACATTCTGTGGCTTCCCTAGAAACTTCCTGTAGCAGTAGTAGAGTTTCCTGTAGCACAAGCTACATGCAAAGCTCGACCATGGATCGAAGCTCCTCTGTGTCTCCTGTCTTTTTCCTGCTCTAAGTGATCTAGAAATGAACAATATAATGAGGGGAAGTGAGCCAAAGTACACTTTTTGTTCTAAATCTAGCGGGCTTGGAGCGTATTGGCAATTTGGATTTGGCATGAGGTTTCGTCAATTGGACCGTTGGTCCTGCTCAAGCCAACCATTCCCTTCTGCCTCAGAATTAACTCCCACTTCTTACTATCCTTCCCCTAAATAAAATAATAGCTCCATGTGGCATGAAAACTCCACCATCATTTCACTTTAACTATTTGAGGGTTTCCAAGTTAACTGGCCACCTTTTTGCCTATTAAACTCTCTTTTCTCGATATTTACTCATTTATTCAAAGGATGTATAGTGAGAGGGTGAGGAAGCCATACCTGAGCCTTCCTAATTGTTGATGAGTGGTAGGATCCTTTGGTGCAGGGATATGGAGCACCTTTATATTGCGGTCACAAGTGATTTTTGTTTGTTTTTTGTGTTTTATTTATTTATTTTATGAGTGAGGTGCTTATTGTCTTTGCTTTTTGATTATTTTGCATGTACCTCATGGAGACTATAGAATGATGCTGCTAGTGTAGCTTCCATTTTGGAAACCTTTGTTGATCTTCAAGATAAATCTTTATCATTCATCTCATGCTTTTTTGATGCATTGGTTGCATGCATAGATTTGCTACAGGAAGGGAACATCTTCCTGTAGCAGTTCCCTTGTTGCATTTTTGGAGCTCAACTATCTTGAGGAAGAAAGAAAAAGAGTGTAGGGATGCCAGGGGTGGTGTTAGGAAGTGAATGGAGTGGTGTAGTGGAGGATAATATGAGAGAAGAGGCTTTGTGTGTGGATTTACCTAAACCAGCTCAGAGTGTAAAAATAGAGTGTTTGATGAGTGAATCTTCATGCATGGGATGGAGTGATGGTTATGGATGGTAGACGCAGGTATAAAAAAAAAACTTCATGTATTTTTAAGGGTTAGGTGGCCTTGGGTGAGATTATTCATCCTCGGGTGACTTTCCTGTAGCATTACAGTGTTTCCTGTAACACTACAGAAAGTAAGAAAAAATTGGATTTTTTTCTCACCTGGTGGTGGAAATGGATGAAGGAATACATGTTAGGGTTGGACATGGAGTGGATAGGTAGAGGAGGGAGAGAGAGAAAGAAGGAATGTTGCTCATTTTTTCCAAATTGTCCCTTATTAGCAACCTATAAAACATAAGTAGGTTAGTGCATAAGTGTTGAGTCATTTTTTTTTTTTGAAGATAGGTGGGTTTCCTTAGCCGAGGTTTTCACCTCACAAGCATTCCTTGGGCAACTCAAAGAGGTTTTCATCGAAGGATATTTTATTTCTCTATTTTTATTTTTTCCTTTTATTTTTCTCTAGGGTTTCCTTATGGAGGTTTTCAACCCAGGAGTTGGCCTTAGATTCCTTAGAAAAGGTTTTCACCCAGACCTCTTTATTTTTCCATTTTTTCTTTTTCTAGGAAGGTGAGGGGCTGGAAACTATGGAGCTTCCAATTACATTCACCTCCCTATTTACTATATTGATAAATTCATCCTTAGACATGCTATTTTTGTACATATTTAGCCTGTAACCATTGACAAGCAGAGGGATACCATCCCCATCTATGGTTCTGATCTAAACAGCCCCATTGTCATGGCCTTTCTCCACTTGATAAGGTCCTATCCATATGGTCATTAAGTTTCCCTTTAATTCCTTGATTTTTGAGTCATAAAGTAGATCCAAATATCCTTCCTTAAATGTCTTCTCTTTGATGTGCTTGTCATGCAAAAATTTTCTTTGCAGTTGGATTACTTATGTGTGAAGGGGGGCTTGCATTATGAATTCATCCAAACCATTCAGCTGAATAAACATTTCTTGTTGTGCCTTTGTGAAGTCCAAGTCCAACTAAGCTTCCATTCTAAGGATGTTATACTCAAAATCAATGGAAAGCAGAGATTTATTCCCATAAACTAAATAATATGGAGTAAACCCTGTAGTTGTCTTCCAGGTGGTATTGTAAGCCCAAGTGGCATCCACCAATCTGTCTGCTCAATCTTTCCCGTTGTTTCTCACAACTTTTGTGAGGATGTTCTCCAAGGATCTATTTTCCACTTCCACCTCACCATTTTCTTGAGGATGATAGGCAGTGGAAGTCTTGTGCTTTATTTTTTGCTACCTCATGATTTTCTCAATGAGATGAAATGTAAATTGAGCGTCATGATCAGTGAATACCTCTCTAGGGTATCCAAACTTATATAACCTATTCTCTCTAAAAAACTCATCTACTTTCTCTTTTGTTGTTGCCTTTACAACCCTTGTTTCATCCCACTTGGTCAAGTAACCAGTGCAGACTATGATATATATCTTTTTCCCAGATGGTGGATCAATGGGTCCAATGAATTCCATGCCACACTTGTCAAACAGCTCTAAAACCACCTGAGGTTTTAAAGGAATTTCATCCCTCAGTTTAGGTCTCCCAATCCTTTGACATTGATCACATATACTGGTGTATCTCTTAGCATCCCGGTGGAGGGTAGGCCATTAATAGCCCGCTTGCAAGGCTTTGAAGGCTATCCTGTTAGCATAAAAATCACCCCCACAGGGACCATCATGACATGCTAAGAGGATGTCAAATACCTCCTCTTCCCTCACACATCTACTGAGAATTTGATCTAGACCCAATTTGAAGAGATTTCCACCAATCCGAGTGAAAGGGTCGCTTTTTCTTATAATTATTCTCTTTTATTTAGATGAAAGTTTTGGAGGAAACCTCTTAGCAACCAAGTAGATGGCTATGTAAGAAAACCAAGGAGAGAGTGCTGAGATAGAAAATAGATGTTAATCCGGAATTTGATCATCCACCATCCCTTCCTCATCTACAGATAAAGTTAGTCTAGATAAGAAGTCTGCAACAACATTTTCCTTTCCTCGTTTATAAAAAATTGTCAAATCAAATTGCTACAATAACAACAACCATATAATTATACTAGCATTAACATCATGTTTATTCATTAAGTACTTGATTGTTGCATGTTCAGTATATACAAAATTCTGATAACCAGTAATATAGTGTCTGAATTTGTTTAGGGAATGGACAATGGCTAAGAGCTCCTTTTCAGTGACAATATAGTTAAGTTCAGCTTTGGATAGATTCTTACTAATGAAATAAATGGCATAGGATAATTTTTCTTCCAAATACCTCAAGGCTTCCCCCACAACTTTATCTGATGCATTTGTATGAATGTGGAAGGGCAGATGCCATTGTTGGGACCTCGAAGAATAGGGGCAATGGTTAGATTTTCCTTGATGAGATCAAAAGCCTCCTCACAAAGAATAGACCAAAAAAAATTAGAATCCTTGGTCAATGATCCAAACAATGGTGAAGCACTTTAGTGAAGTCCTTAATGAACCTCCTATAGAAGCCACCCAAACCCAGAAAAATTCGAACATCTCTTTGCTTTTGAGGAATAGCCACCCTTTTTATAATGGTGATTTTTTTGGGTCTACTTGTATTCCTGCTAGTGATATGGAGTGGCCTAGGACTATCCATGCCCTTTTCAAAAATTCAAACTTTTCCGGACTCAGGAAGAGATGCATTTCAATGCAAAATCGTACATGTAGATCTCTACAGAATCATGGACTAGTTAAGGGAAAATTCTTAGGACTTCTCTGTAGAAAGTAGTAGGGGAATTGCACAGGCCAAAGGGAAGGAATATGTAAGTGAAATTTCCCCAGGGACATGTGAAAGTGAACTTGTCCTGGTCCTCAGGGCTGATCTGAGTCTAGTTATACCCACTGAATCCATCCAAGAAAGAGAAAAACTTATTTCTTAAGATACCATCCAGGACTTGATCCATGAAGAGCAAAGGGAAATGGTCCTTTTTAGTGGCTTTTTTTAGTTCTCAGTAGTCAACACATTTTTGCCACTTCCCATTTTTCTTTGGGACTAAAACAAGAGGAGACACCCACTCACCATTTGATATGGGATAGATAAAACCTGCATCCAACAACTTCTGCAGTTCATCCTTCACTACATATTTTAAGGTTGGGTTCATCCTCCTTTGGGGCTGGCGTACAGGCTTGCATCCCTCTTTAATATAGATATGACGTGTGAAAATTGATGGATGCACCCCTTTCATGTCCTTTTATTTCCAAGAAAAAAGCATATAGGTTTTACTTTAGGAGCTGGTATAGTTGCTCTTCTTCTTTGGCTGAGAGTGATGAGTTAATATTCAAGGATTTAGATGGGCCAAATTCCACAGCCTTAGTGGCTTCATAGGTTGAGTCAAATGAGTGAAACTCAATCAAAAGGTGGCTTTCAGATTCTCTCAGTAGGTCATTGAGTGGAATGGCAGTGGGGGGATGGATTTGAATGATGTGGTCAATGAGATCATCCTCATTGGGTTGCCCCCCTCTAAGAACAATATCTATGGTACAATATATATGTACACTTCATCTTCTTCTTCTTCATCCTCCAACCACAAGGGTAGGTCATGGTCAATGGAAGCCTGGGTAGGAGGATATAATATTACAGCTATTCGGACAAGGGCCCATTTTTTATAGTCATGTTTCTGGCCCTACAACTAATATAAGCATCAGAAGTTTCCATTAGCAAGTTCTTCCTAAAATGCAAGGATATCCATTCAACCTGGTTTTTGGCTGGAGGATGAGGAAATCTGTGGGGTACTCCCAGGAGTCAATCGAGACCATAAAATCCTCAACAATTCCTTCTGGAGCTACCGTGGATATGTCTACATTGCTGGTCTTTCTCAAGGCTCCTTAGAGGTTGAGTTTAAGCATAGTTTCCTTGGTCATCACATTGATAGAAACCCCTAAGATCAATCAGAGTGTGGGGGACTATGACGCCATCGATGTGTACATCTAATACCGGACTTCGAAGGTCTAGGTACTTCAGGAAGATCACCCTTCCCAACATTAATTCTGATAGTTGTCCCACAACATTTATGGTGGGGGTGTATTTATTCTTTCTCCCACGATTTTTAAAGAATTTTATATGATGAGCCTATTGTAAGTAGGGACATCCTTAATGACATGGAGAAGGGGTATTTTCACACACAGGTTTTTCAGTTCTCCCAGGAGTTCAGTATCTTCTGGGGTGTGCTAACTAGGGTGGATCAAGTGCTCAGGAAAAGGAGGTCAATTGGCCTGAGGGTTTCTCTCTTCCTTTTACTCCTCAACCTCTGCAGGTGGAGATGGAGGGTGAGTACTCTTCCATACCCGAGGCTAATTTCATGTATCTCCATGGCATAAGCTGGATATGATGTTTCCTCACTGTAAACCTATTATGCTTGCTTATTGTTAGGGTTCGGATTGGGCTGGGTAGGAATTTGAGGAAAATTAGGTGGAGAAGAATGAGTAAGTTGAGGTTGAGTTTAGGGTGGAGGCAGTAAAGTAGGTGGTTGGTTGTTTTGGGGCCTCCACCCTTGTGATGGGCCTCCACCCTTGTGATGGGTTACTCCACTGAGGTGGGTGAGGAACATACTGCTGGAAGGGTTGGTTCATGGGCTGAGGGTGATATGGAGGGGCATAAGGCCAACTAGGAGGTGTGGGCCATGATGGAGGAGTGGAGGTATATCAAGACTGCATAGGTGCATTTTGGTTTGCATGGTAGTAGGAGCAAGGTGCACCTTGCATTCCCTACTGATATGACAAAGGTCCTTGAGGCCTTCTATGATTTATGAAAAAAAAATTCTCTCGACCTCCTTCCCTAGCTTGATATACAACTTTGAGACCAGGTAAGGAGGGAAACTTATCTGTGGCATGATTCTCTTCACATACTAGGAAAACCTCTATAAAATTTAGGGGACATTCATTTCAAGGGTGATTTATGGTACATCTAGGGAATAAGAAAGATAAGGCCCTCTTTGCTTCCTCTTGTTTCCTCTTGATATGCATTGTCTCCTTTTGCAAAGAAAAGGTGTGCAAAATCTCACTTTTTAAGTCCTCCAACATATTTCCAATCTCATGCTTGATGGAGGTGGAAGAAGAAGGGGTGTTGGTCATGATTTGGCTAGCTTTGCCTTTCTTCCTAGCTTCCCTAGAGTGGTTTCTAAAGAAATTTTTGATGTCCTCATAAGGTAGCTAGTAGATATCTCCTCCACACATCATATTAAAGGTTTCTATCACCTCTTCCATAATCCCTTAGAGAAGTACCAATTTGAGTGATCTGGGATTAATGTTGCAGTTGACTCTTTTATAGTTCAACTGGAATATTTCTTCATAATCCTCTAGGAATTCATCAGGTCCCAGAGTCATCCTAAATATCTCCTCTTTGGTCTCTTTGGACCTGCAATAGTCTCTATATTTTTTGTTGAAGGACTCTTGCATTTGTGTCCAGGTAGTGATATTTTTCCCAGGAAAACCCATGAACTAGCACAACGTTGCATCCTTGAGTGTGGATGAGAACAATTTTATCTTATGGTCATGAGAGGAATAGTCATAAGTCCTACAGACAACAACAAACTCGAACATGAATGTGTCAAGATCCTCAGAGGTAAGGCCATGGAAATTTGGAAGGGTTGAGGCACTGATGGTCTTCATTCTAGTTTCTCCATCAGTTTCTCTAATGGGAAAGGCTCCTTGGGCTCTAGTTTCAACCATGCTTGAATTAGTGAAGCAGGTTCCTCAGGTAAAGAAAGTTCCTCTTCTTATCCAATAGGTTATTCAAAGTTTTCAAGTGTTTCACCTATAATGTGTTCTACCTCATAGTCACAGAAGAAGAGTGAAGGGTGAATGTGTGGGGATGTGGGGGTTTTTGGTAATAATTTTCCTTGGTTATCCCTACTCCTACGAGGCATGAAATTCAAATTTTTTTTTTCATTTTTCAATATTTTGAAACTGAAAGTAAAATAAAAATAAAAAAAGAATGTTCAAGAAGAAACAAACATCTACTTAGACACCTCCCAGACAACGACGCAAAAAAAGTGGTGAGCCCTGGTATTGCACCAGGAGTGTTGAGCTCCCATAGGCTACTCCACTTTACTTTATCAACCTAGGGTTCATACAAACTTGGAGGTGACAATGCTATATGCACAACAAATGAGTTCTACTCATGCCATCCTCATCTAAGTTCTACAATGAGGTGTTACTGCTAGGGTTACTTCTAGGAAAGGAAGTCTACCACACTTCTAGATTTAATCTAAGACTGGAAATAAATCACAACTATTACTCTATCAACAAGGAAATAAACTACTCTATATCACACTGATTCATCTAGATATTTGCAGGAAATAGAAGTTCACACTTATGCTAATGAAAGAAAGGAAATTAAACTAAGTGGCATTCAAAATATAGATTGTTGAATTGAATTGCAGAAAAGGAAACTAATATAGAGCACACATACTCGATCAAATGGCTAAATAAGTCCTATCTAACTTATGTTTAACTACTATGTTTAATGATGCATCTAGTAATGAACTAATCACACTTGAAAATGACTCTATTTTGCAACAAGAGAAGGAGGCTCCTAGGTGGTCTAAGAGGGTCCCTTGACCAAAGGTTAAAGGGTGAAGGTCTATTGGTGGCTTTGATAGGCTTAGATGAGGTGGAAGAATGGTTTTGGATTGAAGGAGAGAGTGTTTGGCATTGCTACAGGAAGCGTCTATAGGATTTCTTATGGTGCTATAGGATGTCCTTAAAAGCTACATGAAACAGGCTGAATGGATTTTGAGGCTAAAAATGGTGAGAAAAAGGTTAGGAGAGGTGGGGTAAAGGTGGATCATGGTAGATGAATGGTAACCAACCCCTTGGACAAGATCAGAACTCTTCAAAAATCTTGTCTTGCACCCTCAAGATTTCTCTCGGTGATGTGGTGGTGACCTCAAAAACAGGGTTATAGGTGAATTGGATGGAAGGTGGTTGATGAAGGGGTGAATACTAAAGATGCCAGTGTTGAAGGGGTCCTCCTTTGCTGCTCTATTCAAACTTGCAACCAAGATACATGTTCATGCATTCATCATTGATAAACTTGTCCTAAAAATGGTGGAAAATATGAGTTGAATTTAAATAAACCTACCTATGCAATTGAAAAATAAATATGTCTCTGCATCTACAACATGTTCATGATACACAAGCTAAAACTATAGAATTTTCCAAGAAATCATAAAATAAAAGGATATTTAGTATGTGGTGGAAGACCTTCCTCCTCAAGCTCCAATGGAAGAGGTGAGAGAGGGAGGCTTAACACACAATTTTGATGTTTATACGCTACCAAAAATGAAAGAAATTAAGTACCACTGTCACATAAAATAAAACACAAGAACATAAGAGAGATTGAAGCTAATGGATTGGGCCCTAACCCACAAGCTCAACTCCATGAAACTAAATTAGTGGAGAGGAAGCCAAATGCTCATTTTATTTCATAATCAGACTTGTACATAACATATGAAAGTCGGAAATGTCTAATACAAAAGAAAAGAGTGCTCTAGCTACATCCAAAAATCAAATCCTAGAGAGCTCTTGCTCTGGCCTATTTATGCTAGAGGGTATCTACTAACAACTCCCTAAAAAGTAGGCCTTTGTTCCCTTGGAACTCTAGAGAAGTAGATCTTGGCTCCCTTTGATCCTGCACTTGCTTTATTTCCTCTGAGTTCGAACTATTGGAGAAGAACATTGAGGAGATATTGGATGCCTTTAGGAGTTAAGAAGGTGGTCAACCCTCCTACAATCACTCCTTGTTTTCTACTCTGAGCCTTGATTATGCAATATTCCTAAAAAATGGCATTATTCCCTTGATTTTCCTACATTTAAACCACATTAGGCCTCAAATCATGACAACCCTTAATACACCATTATCACTAAGAAAAATATGACAATTAAATGTGTGTGAGAGAGAATAATTAAGCTAAAAATGTGAAAATTAACCCCTTATAATGTACCTAATGATGGTGCTCATTAAATGGCTTCCATGTAATCTACCTCTGCTAAACTGAGTGAAGTTGATCTCTTTTTACTGCTATACTAGGAAACTATTGTTGATCCTATGCTGAACATGTCCCTTGATGTGATGTTCCTATCAGATGGACTCCCTGTCCAATATACATCAGTGAAGCTTTGAAGCTTCACTCCCTCTGTCCATATGTACCATAATCCATACTCTGTAGTGCCTCTGAGGTATCTCAACACATGCTTACCTATCTTCCAAAAGAGCTTGGAAGGATTAACCATAACTTGAATAATTTGGTTAACTGCGTAGCATATGTCTGGTCGTGTGTTCACCAAATACATGAGTGGACCCACAAGCTGCATTTAAACAATGGCATCCACTACTTTGTCTGAATTAGCATCCTCCTTCCTCCAATTTCCTACTAGAGGAGTATCCATGGGTTTGTTGCCCTCGATGTGGAACTTCCCGAGGATCTCGTTGGCATACTTTCCCTGAGATAAAAATATCTCCCCATATCTTTTCCATATTTACAATCCTAGGAAATAGTGCAAGATCCCCATGTCCTTCATCACAAATTCTCTTGCAAGATCCTCTTCATAAGACTTGATGAGCTGCTCATCACCTATCAGTATCATATCATCGACATAAAGTATAATAATCAAAATCTTACCATCTACCATAATATGATATAGGTTCACATCTGCTTCACTCTTGGTGAAGCCCAACCTGATGAAATAGTTTTTGATCCTAGTGTACCAAGCACGAGGTGCTTGCTTCAACCCATACAATGCTCTCTTGAGTCTACACACATGAAACTCCTTGTCTAAGGTCTCAAAACCTTCCATATGCTTAATGTACAACTCTTCCTCAATAAATCCACTGATAAAAGTTGTATTTACATCCATTTGATGTATTTTCCATCCCATCTGCATTGAGAGTGAATGGATGGATCTGATTGATGAGTACATTGTGACTGGTGCAAAAGTATCATCATAATATATCCCCTCCTCTAGAGAGAACCCTCTGGCCACGAACCTGGCCTTGTGCTTCTCCACACTCCCATATGATTCCTACTTCACCTTATAGACCCACCTGGATCCTACAACTGACTTCCCCACTAGTCTTGGGACAACTTCCCATGATTTTTTTAATAATGAAGCCATACTCCTCAACGATGGAATCAACCCAGACTAGTTTCTGCACTGGTTCCTTGAAAGAGGGTGGTTCTATCTCTCTACCTTTGCTCATAAGATCCATGTATCCAGTGTAATTCTCTAGGGACCTTCTCTTCTTGCATTATGATGTGGGTGCTCCCACATTCTCTCTCACATCTAGCAACAATCTGTCAACCTCTCTGGTTTGCTTCCTCCCATCTTTGGTGGATGGATCTACATGAGTGGGTTCTTGCACTCTCTGTTCCTCTGCTTGTGGTTGCTCCACATCTTCAGGTTCTTCTTTTGGATTCAATATCTCCTCAACTGCATGCAATTCAAGCTCCCTCTCAAGGGAAGTTCGCATGGATTTCTCTTCATCAAATTTCACATCTCTTGTGACCACTACCATCTAGTGTGCTGGAAAGTACACCTGATAGTTGTGAGGTGTATCAGTGTACCCCACAAATATCCCCCATAAAACATAAAGTAAATTTATGGAAATGGGGTTCTTCGTCCTAATTTAATGACCAAACTTTCAAGTCGCCTAGATTTTTTGGAATCTATATTTTTTTGTATGTCGTTCACCCATATTTTCTCAAACCAAATTGTTTTTAGAAAAATTTCACCCACACTTTCCTCAAATTAGGGTTTTATGGAAACCATTTTTCTAATATATTTCATTCATTGAACTATTTCTCTCATCCAATTTTCAATTTCTCCCTCCATTTCCAATTTTAACCATGTATTTCGTTCATGGTCTTATGGGAGTAATTTCACCTATAAAATGTAGATTTATTTTGATGTTCAAGGTTTTATGGGTTGGCTATGAATTCTTTGCATTATTTATATCCATACCTCTTCCATTAATTCCATTATTTCTACATGGTTATACCATTGATGAAACAATTCTCTGACTATTTCTCCTAAACAATGAGAAGAATATTGTGTGGATAGTGGAATTATGGGAGGAGTACTCATAGTTCCCTTCAGCATTTATAGGTAAATTTTTTTACTTTGCATATTTCTTCCTAACACAAGTATAGTGGTTGTTTTCAATTCATGCACTAATTCTCTTTATTTTGTGGTATTTAAGTACTTCTGTCTTCCACCTTATCTATTATTTTCTCATTACTCTCCCTTGGATTTTAAATCATTATGTAAATAGGCCAAGATCATGTATTTCAAAGATTAAAATTTTTTCTAGTATTTTGAATTCTCATTTCTTTCTAAGGATTCAAACATCACTGTAATATTTACATTTGGATTTTCACTTTGGTTCCTCAAGAAATTTCTCCTAGCCTATGGAGCCATGAAATTCAACTTTATTATCTCCATTTTTTTTTATGTCATTGTTGACATGCACATAGGTTTTAACCTATTGAATTTCCTTGCTCGAGGAAGTAGGAATTTTGAAAATACTTGCACTATAATTAGCTTCTTATTGATTTTTCCCATTGATCTTTCTTGCTCCATCAATTCCTTTTCATTAGTATGTGCCACCATCATAACCCCATCATTTCAATATTTTTCCACATTGCATGGACCAAGGTTTTTAGTAATAGGATTGATATTGAATCCATAGTTATAAACATAAGCACCAATTTGTGACACCTTTGTTTAAAATTAGGGTACACATATTAGGATGATGCCAATTTCATGGAAGAATATTTTTGATGAGTGAAAAAATTGGTAACCTCCATAGTTATTTGTTCTCCAAAACACAAAAAAAACCATTATTTAGACTACTTCCCATGTTTTTCTAATAATATCTAAAATAATATTGATCAATATGATCTTTCCCTTATTTTCTTAGTCTTCATCTCCCCCTCATTTTTTTGATATTTATCTTTCTCCTTATGAAGTTTTTTTATTTTCTAGTCAGTGAGTTCCCTTCTAATGCCTATTCAAATGAATAACAAAATATAGTACATTAGTTCCTCTTTAAATCCTTTATATAGTTATTTTCTTTGTTACAATTTTTACGTATATGAAGATGGATAGGCCCAAACAATGAAAAACATCTCTCAATCTCAAAACTCATGAAATCCAACATATGGAAAGTTATGTTGATTAAATCACATACAATTAAAACTTAGCCCATATATAGTTTACACAAAAATTCAATAAATTGTAGAAGCTAAATTCTACTTATACAAGGAGTGAAAACACTCCGCTACATAATTGTAAAAAATCTAAATATATTCAACTGATCTTGTAATATGCTAAAACAAAATATTGAATCTATTTCTACAAATTTGTGGAAACCAATTACGACCACACACTCACATGAACAAGGAAGAGAAAGAATTTCAATCACATAACACAAAGATGTATCTGGGAAAATCCTCAGCTAAAAACACCGCTATATGTATATTTCATTAAGTCAACAATATGAAAAAATACAATATTATTTCCCTTCGTGAGAAACCTTTGCACTATCTCTGACTGTCTCACTATGACCTTGAAGAATTTGGTCCAATAATTAGCCCAAAACATGCACCTCACTCACCAACCTGTCTTACGCATTCTTGAGGGAGTTGAGCCCCTATTAAATAGGAATTTCCCACTAATTTATTGTGCAATACATCCAAGGCGTTCTAATGACCTCATGCATGACCTGTACAATTTTCTAATTATAAAATTGATAGTATTCTTCCCTTTAACTCCAATATCAACTGGGTCTTCCTTAGAACTGACATGCAACAACTATTTATAGTGAAATATCAGTTATCTTATTGATCACCACATGTGAATTAAATCAGATTTAATTCACAAGACCTCTCACTAGCTCATCCATCAGTTAGAACTGGTTAAACTGATTTTAACTCAAATACACTGAGTTAACTAATTACAATTCAAAATAAACTCAACCAAGAATCCTAAAAAGTAGTAGACACCCTACATGCCTCTAGTTTGACCCTCAACTCAAATTAACTGAACTAAGTAAGATCTCATAACTTAGTTAACTCGTACAAGCTGTCATGTGATGTGGAATTACAAGACTTGGTTGAGTTCATTTTGAGTTGTAATTAATTAATTTAGTTTAATTGAGTAAATTCACTGAAACTAGTTCCAACTGTTGGAAGAACTAGTAGGATGTCTAGCAGTGGAGAGAAACTTCGGTTTTCAACCAGTTAACTGATAATTCAACCATAAATAATTCATGTATGTGTGATCTATGAGTTACCCAATTGAGATTGGAGTTCAAGGGAAGTGTACTATTAGTTGTATAATCATTCAAATTGTACAGGTGGTGCATGCAGTCAGAGGAAGGCCAGGAAGGCCTATGATGTATTGCATATTTGTGAATGAGGAATTTACCTAATTAATAGGGGCTAATTCCCAAGGAAAGAACAAAAGGAAATAGGGACTTGGGGAAGCAAAAAATTTGTTAAGTATTGGCCAAGGCTTGTCTAGGAAACAATGAGATAAATAGAGATAGTGTAGATGTTGCTAGGGCTTGAGCAAAGAATTGAAATCTTTTCATATTTTCTAACTAATGCAACATACAAATAACAAGGGTTTTTAGTTTTAGCTTTCCCAGGAAATCGTTGTGTAATGTGTTGATTGAATTATTTCTCTTGTATGATTCCTTCAACCTTTTCCATTAATAAAACTATTGCTTCATAGCTCTAAATATTATTGACCCATTGTTTCCCTAATTTTAACATTACGAAAACCACACACCACAAGACTAACCAACAATTCCATCCCTTCTTTGTTTACCCACGAGGGGCAAATAAGAAAAAGGTTTCTCAGGGAAACTCGACCTTACAAACTCATGTGCACAAATGGCAACGACTCCTCTATCGATGCCAAATTCATGTTCAGTAATCGCCCAGACCCCTTCAAGAATGATGGCCACTCGATGTTCGAGAAAACACTAAAAGTAATAAGAGAAACATTTTGGCAAGTAAATAGTCACAAAGGGTCATTACGAGTGTCTTACAATGAAATCCATAGCACGTACAACAAAGAGGCTGCCATGGCCGTCCACCCAGGATGTCGGGCCTTGCCTTGCCCGAATTATGAGACTACATTGGTGTTTGTTGAGCAGCATGAGGCCGACCATGTGATCCTTCTAATCAAGAGCATGGAAAATGACACCAAACCCCAAATATGACCTCCTCCTCTACCACCATCGCCTGCATGTGGTGGGGGAAAGCTACTTCAGTATGCAGTAATGCATTCTCGTTCTCCCCAATGTCACCTACACCAAGATAAGGTGTGTCATTAGCCATTATTTTGTTCCTTCCTTTCATTCCTTTGAGAGATATGGGCTTTGACCTATTATCATTATGCCTGGAGGCACCCTCCAACTCATATGAAAAAATGTTATAATGTTAAGTTTTGTTTTGTTATTGTTATGTTATTTAAACATTTTGACTCGATCAAATTAACAATGGTTTTCGGGATCAAATTACCTATGGTTTTTCATATGGTATTCTTCTCTAATTTGGCCTTTTTAAAGGCATAAAATTCCAGTTAATTTTCCTTCTCTCCAAAGAGGCACATGCTATTTTAAGAAATTAGATAGATAAACAATTGTTCTTACTTTCATTGGAAAATGGTTTTGAAAAAATATTTATAACAAGGATAGACAAACTAAGAAATCTTGTTTTGTAGTGAAATTGTTTATAGACTAGAGGTAGGAAAATCACCTTTTTAACAATTTTGCCAACCTATTATGGTAGGGGTAATGTCCTATTTAACATTTTGACTAAATCAAATTACATAAAAATAAAAATTAAATTAAATTAAAAGATTAATTTAATGTCAACCTAGTATGGTGATATAATTAACATTTTGACCAAATCAAATTACATAAAAGAAAAAATTAAATTAAATTAAAATATTGACGTAAAGTAAACATTTTAACTTGGTAAAAATAAAAATAAAAATAACAAATTAAAAATAACCCTGTAAAAATAAAATAATAATAAAAATTAAAATGACTCATGTATTGAGAACCCATGGTATTGAGAACTCATGGTATTGACCCATGGTATTCATGTGGAATATAACCTATTTAAAGGGGGGAATTAAATGATCCTAAATCCATCTTAAGTGGAGATCTACCAAGAGCATAGAGAGAACAAATATCTTGAGATACAAATATTGAAAAGCGATTGGAACCCTCTTTGCACGGGGTAGATCTGGAGTTAAGATGGATCTAGGCTTATTGTTTGTACTCTTACTTTACCCTATTGGAGATCAACCAACCGAGATCCATCTTAACTAGGATCTAGTCTCCTTGTTTGTACTCTTATTTTACCATATTGGAGATAAACCAACCTAGATCCATCTCAACTATTTATCAAATAGTGTTTTAAGATAAACCAACCTAGATCCGTATGAACTTCCAGATCTATCAAATGCAGAGATGGATAAAATCTCTCTAGATGCAAACTTTTCTTTTTGCACTCAGAAAAAAAGTTTACACCTTGAGAGAGTTGATCCTCTAGACACCTAATAAATCTAGAGCTTAAATACATCTAAAATGATCTATGTACAGATTGTTGTGTTTAAGAAGTGGAATGGGGAATGTGATAGTGATAATGGGCAAACATTAAATCACACAGAAATATATTATGGTAAGATTGAATCCTTGGATTGTGGGAACCAAGAAACTCAAATGTCTATGTCATCTACCAGACTCACTCCTACTAAAAAAGCGTAATTCCGTTACTTGATGCAGCATCCAACGGAGAATTTTTTTTGAAGGTCTATCAAGGTGTTTTTTTATAGTTAAATTCGCTAGTTGCGAGAGATTAAATAGTAATCCTATGAGCATGTCGTGTTAATTAAATATTAGAGACAACGTCAAGGTAAGTAAATATTGTAAAAACTTGTAACCATAAACACAACCCTCTTAATTAAATGGGAGACTATTTGGTTTCTAGAATTTGTCTGTATAAATATCTGTTGAATGCTATTATAAACTTCGCGATTAGGTTTGTTTTCTAAAATTATAAACCCTGGAAGGTAGGTAGACAGTTTACTGTGTGGGGCCAAGCATTTCATATGAAATAGTTTTGGGTGGAAAACTTTGAATTTGATTTGAAAGAGATTATGAGTTGTTTTTATTGTAAATTTTTGAAAGTTTTTTTTTTTATTTTTTTTATCTAATTTGATTTAGAAAGTGATTTAATTTGATTTGGAAAGCGATTTTAATGTTATTTTTTAAAAAGTTTTCTCGTTTATTTTTTTATCTAATTTGTCTAAAATCTAGCTGGAATTCATTGAAATCACAAGTTTGATGGGTAAACTCCACAAAATCTAAGTGCCATAAAGGATTTTCGGGGTGTTGAATCCATATATGCAATCAAAAAAGAAGTTTAAATAACACAAATCAATATTTCACCTCAATTTTTTTCAGTAAGATTCCAACCAAAAAGTCCACAACTCCATGTAATTATATTTGATATATTAAAATCTCTTATATCAACACAACAAATTTGATTAATTATTTTCTCATTTGTTTTTTATAACTTTATGTTTATAAATTTATTTTTAAAATATTTCTTCATCAATTATTTCTTTCTAAATATTAAAATATCTAAAACAATGATATAACAAAAAATATATAAAATCTCAAATACTAAATAAAATAATTAAAATTCAATGAGAAATAAACTTTACCCAAGATCACTAATGTACACCATATAATTTATACTCTCTACACCATATAATTTATATTTGTATGATAAATATATCATTCACAAGAATTACCTATAAATGTAATTTTACTGGAAAGGGCCATATAGTACACACCTGGAAAGCCATTTTTAAATATATGAGTGACAAGCAGACAACGCGAGTACAACGAATTTAAATATTTTATTTCTATTTACTCTGACTTTATTTGAGTTATTTGAATCTATTTTTTGTATGGTGGAAATGGATTCAACACCATTAAAAAATTTTAGGAACCAAATATCATAAAGCTTAAATATTGTAACATAATTTTCTCAAATTTTCTACCAAATTTTTACTTCTCAAACAAAATTGTCACCATTTATAATTAAAAAAAAAAAAAACTAAGATGCTTCCATTTTTGTTCTAAATTACATTATCTTTTGGTATTGTTAACTTGATATATTTTGATATATATTGAGATATAGTTATATTATTTTTATTAATATAATTTCAAACAATTTTAAGATAACAAAAAAATCATTATTAATATTATATTTTATTATGTAAATATTTAATTTTATTATATAATTTTATATTTTCAAAATTATTTAAAATTATATTTAAAAATATTTTCAAAATGATTAAAAATTAGATTTAGAAAATAATTGTTTCCTCTCTCATGAAAAATAATATTTTTAAAAATACCAAAATATAACAATATTTTTAAAAATACAAAAAATATCATTATACCCTGGTCAACCAGCTTGTCTTATCTTAGCTGCACGAAACATTATGGAATTTTTTTAATACCACGTGCCATCTAATTATTGAATGACTACCAAATAAGCAAGGGATAAATCCAGCCAAAATAGAGGTAGGGATTATTTCCATTCCATGACCTGCTTGAAATAATTAGTTTGCGTAAATACCGAAAAACTTTCTTGTTTATAGATCCTTCAGGTTCATGGTTGCAAGCTTCCTTATCATCAACATAGTGATATGTTTTAATGGTTAATTTATGCCTATTATCACCCAAAACAAGCCTTGGGTGAGCAACTTAGGAATGGAAGATCTATTACCATTTGATATCTTTCTTTTATGTCTATTATCACTCAAAACAATTTTGGGTGAAAAACTTAGGAATGGAAGATCTATTATCATTTGATATCTTCTTACTTTTAGTAGGTTGATGTTAAGTTTCCAACAGCTAGGGATATCTTTGGACATTTCTTGCTACTTTAGTAGGTTCATGTTAATTTTCCAACACATAGGGGTATCCTTTGGACATTTCTTTCACAAGTCGTGAATCACTACTAGCTTGGGATGAAGCCTGGAAACTAGTGCATGCCATTGGGTTATGTACTTAGATAATGACTAAAGCAAATGCTTGTTGGCCAATGGAGAAATATGATGATGCATTTACACTGAATAAATATCATAGGATCAACATGTCCCAATCCCTATTGGTAATGTGGGAAACACAACCCTATCTTAGTCACTCAAAATAAGCACTTTTTGATTGCTCTCCAAAAGAAAATCAATATATGAATATCATGTTATTTAGGATCATGTAATAGTATGGCTAATTCCTAATTGCATGCGACTGGGAATCTTAGGGTTTTGGGTTTCCATGCATTTTAATCAACTTTGATTCAAATTTTCCCCCGTGAAAAAAATAATAAGCTAGAAACAAGAAACATTAAAATTGATTGCCCATTGTTGGACATACATTAGGTTACCAGACTTGCATGATACGACTAAATATTTTTGTAATTATCCACACAATAAATCTGCCTAATTATTAACTGCATGCGACTGGGCATCCTAGGGCTTGGGGTTTCCATGCGTTTTTAACAAATTTGATTCAAAATTTTCCATATGAACACAATAATCAGTTAGAAACAAGAAACATTGAAATTGATTGGTCACCATTGGACATCCCTTAGGTTACCAAGCTCACATGGTATGAATAGATATTTTATGTCATTATGCACTTGATAAGAAATATATGTTATTCGTTTTTTACTTCCCCTTCTAACCAGGTAAAGCATCCTAACAAGGTCAATTTTCTTTAATTGGATTGTTTTTTAGCGTATGGGATAAGAGAGAGGTCATTCATACCACTCACACAACATCAATGTCCTCTTTCTTCTAGTGAGATGATAGAATCTATAAATTTTCATAATGATTTATAATTTAAAACAAGCATATGAGCCATTGTCATTCTAGTTGCTTCTTTTACACTGAAAACTTTTTTTCTTAAGGTGTAGAAGATTTTAGGGTCAAAGTTAGCAGTGATGGAACTATGGCATGTTGTTATGACCTTTTTTACAAAATTTGGCATTGACTTCTATGGCCCATGAAACATATATCAAGGTTGCTACATTCATTAATTTACCATGAATTTTCACCACACATCAATACTACAAAAACTATGCAATGTAACAACATATCAAACTTTGGTTTGTGTTCCCATAAGAGCCACAATATTTCCACTAATGCTAATAGAATTAAATTTAAAAAAAAAATAAAAAATCCTAGAAATGGTTCTCTCAAAGGAAACAATTTTCCATTGCAAGAATGCTATAGAACTAGTTGTTTAAATCAAAAAATATGTGTCCACGTTGGCATTAAATTGGCCTACTAGTAGAAATATATCTTGAAAATTCTTGCACAGATGGATGTGATTTTCCATCACCAAATCAATTTCCAAAAGAATTAAACTCAAAATGCAATTTCAAGAATGTCATCAATTTTCCCATTTTCAAATCCACTTGCAATGTTAAGTAAACTTGGAATGAGAAATATTAATTTTATCTACAAAATATGTGTTTCCGAAATTTCAAGTCTCAAATTTGGATTCTGAATCAATAGGATAATTGACAAAAATCCCCAAAACTTCTCAGTTAGATTCTGAATTAGTAGGATAACTAGTAAAAATTCCAAATTATTCTCATCATTGTTAGAAAACTAAAGCATAGTTTGAAAGCTTGGTTTCATATTTTTCCAATGTTATATATGCTTGTTATTTCACATAGTGGCAACAATTCATATTTCCCCATTGTTGATGTCTATTTTAGCACCTCTCATGTAACAATGTTTTTCTTCCCATCCACTTTGATTTTGCCAACAAAAACTCCTAATTTTGGCTCTCATCATTATATATATATATATATATATATATATATATATATATATATATATATATATATATATATATATATATATATATGATGGTTATTATTAAAAAAAAAATAGTAGGCAATCACACTCTTATTTTGATGAAAATTTTGATTAGGTAACCTTCTATATAACAAACCCTATAGTAAGGAAAATTTAAAATTATATAAGTGAGGGAATTAATTATTTTCAAACATGAGAGAGTGAATCATGCTCATGTATTTATTCAATGACGGCATCACATGGATGGATATCAATTTTTCTATGCTTGTTCCAAATAAAACTACTTTGGCACTAAATAGAAGCTAAATTCTATATACTTGTCTCATACATTTGTAGTATAAAGTCATAGACTATTTATAAACCCTGCAAATTTTTCCAATCACTTTCTCGGATAAACATTTTTGAAGTAAAGATTCCAGAATATCCTTTAATAAGTAATATTCTTTACCTCTAGAACACTAGGAGTTGACTCTCCTACCAATAAGTTGGGAATCTAAATGTATGATATCATGCAAAAACATTTCACCTAGAGAAAGATTCAACTAGGGTTTAATATCCCATTGCAAGTTGCTTCACAACCGTAGCTTACATCACTACTACATAAGAGCGCAGTTTAAGACATTTTTTAAGGTCAAAATTAATATTTTTCCTTAAACACTTAACCTCTAATACACACAAAAAAGTAACAACAACAACTTCAAACAACAACAACAACAACAATGTCAAACACTTAAGCTCCTCAAAAGCAACAACAACGTCAAACAACTTACCATGTCACTGGATATAAAGATTTCAAGATGGAAGGTGATTTGTTTTTACATGCCATATTCTTCAAACCCTCAAGCGTCGATGAACTAAAACCCTGGATCATTAATTTATGATCAACCCTTAAAAATTTTCTATCTTCAAAACCCCCTATAGCAACAATGATGAAGGGAAATAAATGGCCATGGAGGTCGTTCTTGGTCATTGCTACCATCTCCATTTTGGTGTGTTCATGTGGGGATTTAATGATTTCTTCCAAGATGATACATGGGTTCTTAGACGTGGCCAGATTCATATGGAGAGAGAGGCATGGGAGATACGAGCATGTGCACTTTTTGTGGAGGGGCAGTGTGGAGTGCCACAAAATTTTGTTGAGCCATGACATTAAGTAGAGATTTAAAATATGGGAGCTTAGCATTAGTCCTTGAGGCACATGTTAACAACTAACCAAATCCTGCAATGCTTTGGGATGGAAGAAACCATATGCAATTCATGTCCAATACATTCCCCTTACCTTGGAAGGTTTTTATTCTCAAATATTTTTTTCAGTTTGGGTTTAAGGTTTAGCTTGAGGAAAATATGTTTACAGATTACGATTCTACATGGGTGTTATGTAATGGTTTAAGATTTTGTGTCCAATAAGGTTGTAGTCCACAAAGTTCAAAGGTTGAGATTTTTTATTGATTCTCTATTAAATTAAGTTTCAATTTTCTAATTATTGCATTGTCTGTGCTTCCATGTAGGCACTTGATTGGGTTGGCTCAGACGAGTTTAGGGAAAACAACAACATTTCCTATTCCAATTTTGCAGGAACTTCTTGAGAGAGCAAAACCATTGTTTGCTTGTGTCATTTCTCCAACCAGGTATTTGTTTTAACCCACTAGTAAAGTTTCATGGCTTTGAGCATTCATTCACTTGAATTATATCTTGTTTTCTTTTATGTCATTATTTTATAGGGAACTAGAAATTCAAACTGTAGAGTAGCTTGAAGCACTGGGTGATGGAATTGGTGTAAAGTGTGTCATGGTATGTCTTGTCAATCATTTTGATGATTATTTGTTTATCTATATTATCATAATTTCAATAATATTTGATTTTGATTTTGATCTAGTAAAGCCAAGGACTTATTCACAACATAAACCACTTATCTTTCCACTATTTTCTCATAATGGTCTCAGTGACAGGATCACAAAATGTGCCCCCCTAAGATAGGGGATTTGCAGCTAAAGCCTATTTCATTATGTAGATGATCAAAATTTACCAACAAAGAATTCAAATGATGTTTTTACTCTTCCAACCGGATGCATGTATTCCAAATCATTGCTTTTAAGTCTCGTAGTGAAGTTTGAAACCATAACACATGCCACTGATATGGTGAAGTATGTGTAGAAATTTGATAGAAATTGCAACAGCTCAAGATTTCAAACTAAAAAACAAGAGACACAGTTCTACTCTACTGATATGCAGAATGAAATTCACAATTTAGAACAACATGCATATATATGCAATAAGAAAAACCACAAACACAATTATTTCTAGGGGAACCCAACTAGGAAAAACCTCTCAAGCCTCTTTTCATTAATCAATTGAATAGAGAAACTATTACAATTTCTAGATCCAACTCTAAGCTCTCTCTCCAAATTAATAATTTTTCTCACTACTCAATTATAAAATCTGGCCAACACTTTGGCAATTAATTTCTCATCAAGCCTCTTATTTCTTTGCAAAAAACCAAAGGAAACTGGGCCCTATTGTTTATGAATTTCCTCAAAATTGATTGCCTGATTCCCAAGAATTGGTCATTTGATCTCATGCAACAACTGTACACTCAAACTAGTTTACAATTGTTGTTACATTTCCTTGTCATCTCCACTTCAGCTAAGGAACTCAAATTCCTTGCATGCATTAGCTATTTTGGGTGGATTGATCAGTTAACTGACATATCTCTAAGTTAGACTGATGTCCCACTACACAACTAACCTTCAACTGACTCTATCAATAGTTAGAGGTTGATTAACTGAATACAACTAAAAATAATTGAACTGGATTACTAAAATTTAGCAATCACATATGCAAAACTGAACTCCAAGCCCTCTAACTCGAATTTACTAAGCTAACTAAGTGACAAGAGCCATGCCATGATTTTTAACTCTCTCCAATTTATCCTACTGATGTGGAAATTCGATTTACTCAATTTGACTAAGACTACAGTCAAATTGAGCCTTTCTTGCTACTTTTTTTTAAACACTTCCTCTTAGAAAGAGGGATTTTCCACCACCCCTATCATGCACATGTGGAATTCATATTTACCTCTTGACAATGTCTTTTTCAAGATGTAAAAATATTTATCCTTAGTTGGAATGTACAATTGCAGCATAATTCTCCTCTGCACTATAGAAATTATACAAACATATGTATATCAATAGATTCAATCTGATCAAGAAATTTACTAAAGCTAGATACTGAATCCTTATACAAATAAATTGTGGAAAATAAACACGATCTCCAATCACAACAAGTAAAGAAATAAGAAAATCAAACCACTACACACATATTTTCCTGGGGAAAGCTTGCTACTCAAAACCCCTCTATCTTCTATTGTATATTCAGCATGGAATCATGAAACAATTACAATGCACTCTTCTCACAAGAGTCTCCTGCACTCTCACAACTGTCTCACACTAACCCAGACAAAATCAACAAACACTTAGCCAATTTCTTGCCTCTAATCAGCGTGCCTGCCTTGCAAAATTCATGTGGAATGCAATCCCTATTCTTTAGGAATTTCAACCTTCCAAAATTGTGCAAGCATCATGGGAAATCCAATGGATGTTTGGTTGCATGCGGGAAACCTACTAATGATACCACTAATAGTTAACATCCCTTTAACCTTTGTATCAACTGGGTCTCCACTGGAACTGACATGCATGCAACTATTAATAGTAAATCATCAGTTGCATGGAAGATCACTACATGTGAATTAAATTTGATTTAATTCACTTGATCTCTCACTACTTCAACAAACAGTTACAATTAGTTCAACTGAATTTAACTCAATAAATTAAGTTAATTGATTTCTCATGCATTAAACTAATGCACTAACTACAATTCTAATTCCATAACTAATAGAATCACTCTGCATGCCTCACCAACCACCCTCAACTCAAAATTCATGAGCTAACTAAGTTTATCACACTCAGTTAACTATTACAAGTGAATATGGGATAAGATTACATTTTATTTCCCGATTTAATTAAGGGATAATTAAATTAGACATTGCATAATTTATTAAATAAATTGGCTTTAAAACTAATGTATCGCTAGGACCTATGGTCCCACAATAGTGTGTGTGCTGAAATTTCTTGTTGACTTTCAACACTCCCTCTCAACAAGAAAGGAATTATCCGCCACCCCGATCCTGCCTATATGGTATTCGAATTTGCTCCTAGCGAGCACCTTTGTCAGAATATCTGTAGCCTGATCCTCCGTGGGAATGTACTGAAGTAACATAATGTGCCTCTAAAAAAAATCTCTGAGATGGTGGTACTGAATTTCTATGTGCTTGGACCTATCATGGAATACCGGATTAACTGAGAATTTAACACAACTCAAGTTATCACAATGTATCACCGTCGGATCCATCTGAGAACCATACAAACCAACTAGAATCTTCCTCATCTAGATGGCCTCACATGTAGCCTAACTTGTTGCCATGTACTCTTCCTCGGCTAAACTAAGTGCCACAGATCATTGCTTCCTTTTGTACCAAGAAACTATTGTCGATCCTATGCTAAAGATCCCTCCTGATGTGCTTCTTTTGTCTGATGGACTGCCTGCCCAATCTGCATCCGTGAAGCATTGAAGCTTCACTCCCTATGTCCGTTTGTACCATAATACATAATCTGTAGTGCCCCTAAGATATCTCAAGACATGCTTACACACCTTCCAAAATAGCTAGATTGGCTTAACCATATCTTGACTCAACTGGTTAACTGCATAGAAAATGTCTGGTTTGGTGTTCACTAAGTACATCAGTGAACCCACTAGCTTCCTGGAAATAGTAGTGTCCACTACTTCTCCTGAAGTAGCATCCTCTTTCCTCCAATTTCCTGGAAGAGGAGTCTCCATGGGTTTACAGCTCTCCATGTGAAACTTACTAAGAATCTCTTTGGCATAATTTCCTTGAGAAACAAATAGCTCACCATCTCGCTGCCATATTTCCAAACCAAGGAAATAGTGAAGGAGTCCCATGCCCTTCATTTCGAACTCCCTTATAAGATCCTCCTTGCAAGAACTTATCAGTTGCTCATCACCTGTCAAAATTAGATCATCAACATCAAGTACGATAATTAAGAGCTTACCATCAACCATGATCTGGTACAGGTTCGCATCCGCTTCACTTTTGGTGGATCCCAACCTGATGAAATAGTTGTCAATATGAGTGTACCAAGCACAAGTTGCTTGCTTCAGCCCATACAATTCTCTCTCGAGTCGGCACACATGTGAATCACTGTCAAATATCTAAAAACCTTATGGCTGCTCTATGTACACTTCTTCCTCAATAACTCCATTCAAAAACACAGTTTTCACATCCATTTGATGTATCTTTCACTCCATCTGCACTGAGAGTGCAAGGATATATCTAATCAATGAGTATCTCACAACCGGTGCAAAATTATCCTCATAGTCAATCCCTTCAACTTGTGAGAACCCCTGGGCTAAAAATCTAGCCTTGTACATCTCCACACTCCCATTTGTCGCTTGATTCACCTTATAGATCCATATAGATCCATTTACTGATTTTCTGACCAGTCTTGGGACAACTTCCCATGCATTGTTCTTGACGATGGAGTCATACTCCTCAACCATAACGTCAATCCAAATTGGTTTTTGCACTGCTTCCTCAAAGGAGCATGGTTCTGTCACAATACACTTGCTCATAAGAGCCATGTATCCAGTAAACCTGTTTAGAGATTGTCTTTATCTACGCAGTGAAGTAAGTGCTCCTACATGCTCTACTGCATCAAGTCTCAATCTATCGTCTTCCATGGTGCGCCTTCTACCATTTCTGGTGGATGGATTTTCATGAGTGTTTTCTACCACTCCATGATCCTCCGCATGTGGCTGCTCCACATCTTGAGGTTCATTCTTTAGAACTAAGATTTCCTCATCTTCATGCAAATCCATCTCCCTCTCAAGGGACAATCGCATGGCTTTCTCCTCATCAAATTTTATATCTCGTCTCACAACAGTCATCATGTTGTTTGGAAAATACACTCGATAGTTGTGGGAAGTATCAGTGTACCCCACATATATCCTAATCTCAATTGTTGGTTTGAGGTTCTTCCTCGAATATTTGGTCACATGCACATATATATATGAGCCAAAAATTTTAAAATATGAAACATCAACTTTCTTACCAGAAAAAGCCTCCTCTGGTGTACTCATGTGTAGTATCCAATGAGAACTACGGTTTTGCACAAATACAACTATGTTGCATGCCTCTGCCCACAAATGAAATAGTAGGCCCTGATCATGCAACATCGCTCGTGATGCACCCACAATTGTTTTGTTCTTTCTTTCTGCGACCCCATTATGTTGTGGTTTTTGAAGCGCAATCAACTCTCTCTGAATTCCTTATTTTCTACAGAAGTTCTTGAATTCATTAGAGATGTAATCACCACCATTGTCGCTCCTAAGAGCCTTCTCATGCTTCCCTATATCTTTCTCCATCAGTGCTTTGAACTTAAGAAATTTTGAGAATGTCTGATCTTTCTTCTACATGAAGTAGATCCAACAATTTCTAGAAAAATCATCAACAAATATGACATAGTACACGTGCTTTGCTGTCGAAGTAGTAGAGAATGGTCCACACACATTTGAGTGAATTCTCTCAAGGATTTCTGAAACTCAGTTCTCCTTCTCGTGAAAAGTTTCCTTTGCATACTTTCCCATAGTACATCCTTTGCATGTGTCTAACTATACAAAAGTACCCTTGGGAAGACTAGTAGAAATCTATTGCATGACCTTCAAGGTTCCGTGGTGTAGATGGCCCAATCTCCTATGCCATAACTCACTCTCATCTCGGCTCACCACTTTGTCTGCCTTATCCATCAATGTTGCGTAGTCATCTACATCAAGTTTATAGAGATTCTTCACATGAATCCCAATCTTCTTGGCTTGTCCTGTGGTTCTGTGTCGAAGGAATTTTTTTCCTTCACTAAAAACCACATCATAGCCTCTATCCTCCAACATTACAACCGAAAATAAATTTTTCTTCAAGCCTGGTACATGCATTACATCTTTTAAGAAGAAGGGTTTACTTGAATGTCTCTGGAAGGTAACTATACCAATCCTGGTAGCACTGTACCTCTCGTCATCACCCATTTCAATATGTATTTGGAGGTCCTTCTCCTCCAAGCTACTGAAAATTTCTTTGTCTCCCGTCATGTGGAAAGATGCACCACTATCCAAGTACCACACTGAACCCATTGCACTTGACACCATGCATGTAATGAAAAAGAATTCAAGCTCAAATTGTGAGGCCAAAGCCTCACCAACAGCAGATCCTGAAGCCTTCTTGTTCTTCTTCTTTTGTGGGCAATTAATGGCATAATGTCCATGCTTGTGAAAATGAAAAAACTTCACTCTGGACATGTCACACTTCTTGCCTTCTTTGCCGGACTTAGATTTGGAATAGGATTTCTTTCGTTTCCTCTTCTTTTCTTTAGCAACCAAAGCACAATTTTCTTCATCATCTGTCTTAGAAGAAGATCCAACCCTGGTATTCTGCCTAAATGATTCTTGCACCAAATCTGACCAAAGTTATTCCCAACCTAGCAGCTTCTCCCTCCCATTGACAGAGTCTTGATAACTATGCCAACTCTTGGGAAGGCCTAGAAGATCTAGGCTCACCAAGTCATCATACATGGCAATAATTTCGATGCTCCCAAGCTCATCTTGACATTGGACAAACTTTGTTAAATATTTCAGAATAGTGTCACCTTTCTCCATTTTGATTTTCCTAAGCTTGTCATTTTGTGCCAATTTTCTATGATCACTGCTGCTCTGAAACAGATATGTCAAAGCCTTCCATTGCATATGGAATTTCTTTTCCATGGATACTTGAGACAATGTAGTCTCATACTCCCTTCAGTAATATCCTCCTCGCCTTCGAAACCTTCTTTTGCCAAGCATCAAGATTTGCGGCATCTGTTGCAGCGGGTTTAGGAATGTCATTATTAATGAATTCTTTCAACCCATTGTCCTCAAGTACTGACTCCATCTTGTCTTTCCACGCAATATAATTGGAACTGCCCTCGAGTGAATACTCCAATCTCAAGCCATTGAAAGCCATCTCAATCTTGATCTACCTGTCACACCAAGAATGCTTTTGCAAATTCGAATTCTATTCAGTCATAAACTCAATTTCTTCTCCACTATAGTGATTTCCTATGCTTTGATACCATGTAGAAATTATACAAACATATGTATATCAATAGATTCAATCCAATCAATCAATGTACTAAATCTAGATACTGAATCCTTCTACAAATCAATTGCAGAAAATAAACATGATGGTCAATCAAAACAATTAAAGATAGAAAAATCAAACCACGACACACATGTTTTCATGGGGAAATCTTGCTGCTCCAAACTCATCTACCTTCTATTGTATGTATATTCACTATGGAATCATGAAACAATTACAATGCACTCTTCTCACAAGAGTCTCCTGCACTCTCGCAACTGTCTCACATTGACTCAAATAAAATCGACCAACACTTAACCAATTTCCTGCCTCTAATCAACCTTCCTTTCTTGTGCAATTCATGTGGAATGAAATCCCTATTCTTTAGGAATTTCAGCCTTCCAAAACTGCACAAGCATCATGGGCAATCCAATGGATGTTTGGTTGCATGCAGGAAACCTACTAATGATACAACTAATAGTTAACATCCCTTTAACCTTTTTCTCAACTGGGTCTCTAATGGAACTGACATGCATGTAGCTATTAATAGTAAATTATCAGTTGCATGGTAGATCAATGCATGTGAATGAAATTTGATTTAATTCACTTGATCCCTCACTAGTGCAACAAACAGTTACAACTAGCTCAACTAACTTTAACTCAATAAATTAAGTTAACTGATTTCTCATGCATTAAACTAATGCACTAATTGCAATTCAAACTCCATAACTAATAGAATCACTCTGCATGCCTCATCAACCACCCTCAACTCGAAATTCATGAGCTAAATGAGTTTATCACACTCAATTAACTGTTAAAAGTGATTATGAGATAAGATTACATTTTATTGTCTGATTTAATTAAGGGATACTTAAATTAGACATTGGACCAATTTATTAAATAAATTGGCTTTCACAATAATGTATTACTAGGACTTTTGGTCCCATAGTATTGTGTGTGTTGCAATTTCTTGTTGACTTTCAACATGCACATAGTCCCGCAAATGATGATACCAAATATCAATGTGCTTGGACCTGTCATGAAATACCATATTCTTAGAGAGCTTAATGAAACTTTTACTATCACAATATATCAATGTCAGTTCCATATCCTAGCTGAATAGTCCCATAAGTATTTTCCTCATCGATATTACTTTGTATGTTTCTTGACTTGCAACCATGTATTCAGCCTCTGCTAAGTTGAGTGCCATAGACCTCTGCTTCCTATTATACTAGGAAATAGTTGTGTACCCAACACTGAATATAGCACCTAATGCACTTTTCCTGTCGGATGGACTCCCTGCCCAATCTGCATTGGTGAAGCCTTTCAGCCTCACTCCCTCTATTTGTGTATACCATAATCCATACTGGGTAGTGCCTTCGAGGTACTGTAAGACATGATTTGTTGCCCTCTAATATAATTTGGTAGGCCTCACCATAGCTTAGCTAAGATGGTTGACTGCATATCACATGTCATGTCATGTGTTCACAAGATACATTAGTGAACCCACAAGTTAGCTGTAAATGGTAGCATCACATTCCTCACCTGAAGAAGCATACCCCTTCCTCCAGTTTGTAGCTAGAGGTGGGTCCATGGGCTTTCAATTCTCCATATGAAATCTCTGAAGTATCTCAGTAGCATACTTTCCTTAAGACACAAAAAATTCACCATCACCTTGCCATACTTCAAAACCGAGGAAGCAATGCATGAGGCCCATGTATTTTATCTCAAATTCCCTTACAATATCCTATTTGCAAGAGCAGATCAACTGCTCATCACTTGTCCATATTAAATCATCAATATATAAAACAAGAATAAGCAAATTACCATCTACCACAATGTGATAGAGGTTCGCATCTACTTCACTTTTGGTGAAGCCCAATCCTCTGAGATAGATGTTGATTTGAGTTTACCATGCTCGGGGCACCTCTTTGAGACCATACAATGTAGAAATTATACAACATCCATATATATCTTGGATTCACCCGATCTAACAATGTACTAAAGTTAAATACTGAATTGCTTCTACAAATATTATGCGGAATTAAAAACACAATCGCCAATCACATGAAGTAAAGAAGAATCAATCACACACAACACATATAGTTTCCCAAGGAAAGCTTGCTGCTAAAAATCCCACTATCTTCTATTGTATATTTAGCATGGATCATGAAACAATTACATAAAAATCTCTTCTCACAAGAGCCCTCTAGTACTCAGCTAATTGTCTCACATTGTCATACATAAAATTGACCAATACTTAGCCAATTTCCTGCCTCCAAATAGCCTTCCTTGCTTGCACAATCCCTGATGGATGGAATCCCTAAAATATAGGAATTATGGACTTCCTTGACTGCACAAGTATCATGGGAACTCCAATGGGTTTTTGGTTGCATGTGTGCAACCCAATAATCCTACAAATGATAGTCAACTCCCCTTTCACCTAGATCTCAACTCGGTCTCCACAGATCTGACATGCATGCAGCTAATAATAGTAAATCCTCAGTTGCATGTGAGATCATTGATTGTGAATTAATTAATATTTAATTCACTTGATCTCTCACTAGTGTATCAAGCAGTTACAAATAGAAAAATTGAGTTTAACTCACTTAACTGAGTTAAACTGATTACAAACTACATTAACTAATGCACCATTGCACTTCGAACTCTATTACAACTAGAATTACTCTGCATGCCTCACCAAATACCTCTAACTCAAAAACCAGTAGCTAAATAAGTTTATCATTCTCAGTTAACTATTACAAGTTATCATTGAGAATATATTACAATTTATTGTCCATCTTAATTAAGGGATAACTAAAATAGACATGCACCAAAAATATCACTGTGGGCCCCACCCTAGTGTAGGTGCTTAATGCACTAGGCATGGGTGCTGAAATTTTCTTGTTGAATCTCAACACTCCATCTCAACAAGAAAGGGATTATTCTTCACCCAAATCCTGTCTCTATGGTATTCGAATTTGCTCATAGTGAGCACCTTCGTCAGAATATATGCATCTTGATCTTCCATGGGAATGTACGGAAGCAAAATTATTCTTCTCTGCACACAATCTCTGGGATGATGGTACCATATATCTATATTCTTGGACCTATCATGAAACACAAGATTAATCGAGAGTTTAATGCAACTTTGATTATCACAATGAATCACTGTTGGATCCTTCTAAGAACCAAACAAACCAACCAAGATCTTTCTCATCCCGATAGCCTCACATGTAGCTTGACTTTCTGCCATGTATTTTGCTTCCGCTGAACTGAGTGCCACAGATCATTGCTTCCTATTGTACCAAGAAACTGATGTCGATCCAATGCTAAAGATCACTCCTGATGTGTTGTTTTAGTCTGATGGACTGCCTACCCAATCTACATTTGTGAAGCCTTGAAGCTTGACTCCCTTTGTCTGTTTGTACCATGAATCTGCTGGTTAACTGCGTATCAAATGTCTGGTCTCGTGTTCACCAAATACATTAGTGAACCCACTAACTGCCTGTAGATATTAGCATCCACTACCTCTCTAGAAGTATCATCTATTTCCTCTAATTTCCTGGAAGAGGAGTATCCATGGGTTTGCAGCTCTCCGTGTGAAAATTACCTAGTATCTCCTTTGCATACTTTCCTTGAGACACAAAAAGTTCACCATCCTATTGCCATATTTCCAATGCATGGAAATAATGAAGGAGTCCCATGTCCTTCATTTTGAACTCCCTTGCAAGATCCTCCTTGCATGAGTGTATCAGATGCTCATCACCAGTCAAAATTAGATCATCAATATAAAGAACAATAATTAATATCTTACCCTCAACCACAATCTGGTACAGGTTTGGATCTGCTTCACTTTTGGTGAAGCCCAGTCTGGTGAAATAGATTTCTATTCGAGTGTACCAAGCACGAGGTGCTTGCTTCAACCCATACAATGCTCTCTTGATTCGGTACACATGCGACACACTTTTGAAGATCTTGAAACCTTAAGGTTTATCTATGTACACCTCTTCCTCATGATCCCATTGAGAAACAGAGTTTTCATATCCATCTGATAATGTGCCAGCCTATCTGCACTGAGAGTGCAAGGATGGATCTAATAGAAGATTTGATATTCCAAAATTAGCTTGCAGCTAATAGGAATATTAATTTTTTCTCTTATCTCTTATATAGAAGAATAAGTGGGTAGGGAGACCCATAAATCTCTTTAGTAGGAATAAAATCCCTCTTAATGTGAATAGGGATCATCTTAGTAGCTGGATAAAACACTATCATGTGTGAACATGGCTAAATCATGTGGAAAAGGTCAATGTTGACCAAATCAAGAGCGCTAGTATGGAGAGAGTGGATCATCAATGAGAGACAACACAATGTTAATGGGAGGAAGTCTCCATGACAGTAGTGGCTTTAATGAGTGCGGTCCAAGGTGAGAAGGCTCACAATGCATATAAGGAAGGGAAGGCAGCCATAGATGGGTATGTTTTTTATTATTGATTTTGTAGTCTATATGACTTCTTTCTCTCTTCAGCTATTTAGCGGAGATTGCTATGTTGTTTAGAACTAGGGTGTTCTCAAGTGGGAATCCCACCCTCATCCTCGCGGGACTTCGAGTGCCCACTCAGGAGAGGTTATTGAACTGCATATTCCACATTCCAGCATCAGGCCAAGCTTTAGCTTTCTTCTACAGTGTAGCTTCTTCCAGAGATGTGTTGTGTTGTAGGGTAGAAGCAGTGGAGGATTGATAGGGCCACTTTCAATGTTTTTTTTTTCAGTGGAGAGGTAGCCTTTCCATTGGGAGGCTAGCAAGGAAGGTCCTAGAGTATATATTCATCATTTGGATTCAAGCCCAATTATTTCCACCTCCTACAGTGCAGTTTCCCTCAAGGACTACATTATTCTATTGAGAATTTGTAGTGGAGGTTTCAGTGCTTCATTTGGAGGGTTAGTTCTTTAGTGTTGGGATAAACCTTTCACTTGGAAGATCTATTGGAGGAGTTCTATTCATTTCTAAATCATTTCGAAAACCTCTTTCTAGTTATTTAGTTGCAGCTGCTATTCTGATCCAGGTGGATATTGGTGGTCACCCACCTATTCCACTTGGGGCCCCACCATTGTCTCTTTCATTTTTTCAGTTTCGGCACAACTTACTATTTTTGGTAGTTTTTCGGGTCCTGAACTTCTGGAGCCATTTTGAGGCCCTAAACGGTGTTTTTTGGGAAAATGGGGAGCAGCATAGGTCCATGGATTGATGTTTCTCACTCAAAATTTGTAGTCCTCGGATAGATATTTCTAACGAGGTATGGTATGCGTCAAATAGAGATCGTATGCCAAAGTTACATCCTCGGGAAGTTGAAACACCAATTTACCCAAACGGGGCCCATAGTTTTGGCGCTTCATCTCCTAGGATTAGGATTTTGGTTGTTTAGGATTTCCCATTGTTTCTAAATAATAAATATGCCCTCGAGCCTCATTTTAACTCAGTTCAGAGGCCTCTAGCCGCCACATCTCTTCTCAGAGATAGCTTCCAGCGCCCTAGCTAGTTTTATTTCCATTCTATTTGTAATAAAATTCCAGTTCTTTGATATTAATGAAATGAAGTGTTATTTCCGTTTCATCTTTGTATTTATGGTTATATGTTTAGTCTATTGCGTTCCTGCATAAATCCAGATCATATTCAGCCCGAGGGCTGCATTCCAGCATTTTGTACTTTTGGGTATTTCCAAAAACCCTTTTTGGGTTGTCTTGGGAAAGTCTTTGGGAGCATAGATATTTACTCCCGGCACTATTTGAGCCATATATCAAGAGATATACATTATTATATTTTCCAACAGTGGTTATGCTCACTAAAACTGCACTGTATTGATTATCCTGCATTTGTATAGCAGCTAGATTTCATGTTATGGCATATTTATTCACGGGAGGCTTGTTGCCTTGATTATCTGAGTTGTGCCTATATTTTTTGCTGATTTACATAATAAAATGGCTCTATGTTTGTCACACATTTTAGTATAATGTTATTCACTGCTATTTCCATTATTTTTTTCTATATTCCTGTCTTTTCCATTTTGGGATATTATAGTGGTATCCGAGCATAATCTTGGCTCAGCCTGTGAATTTCAGCCAATATGATATCAGAAGAATAAGAAGAAGAAGTAGAAGAAGAAGAAGAAGAGATCTAGAATGATGGAAGGAATGAGCTTTGCCTCATATATTTTCAGATCTATGAAGAACCTCTCTAAGGAGGTCAAGCAGATGAGAGTGGAGAGATGAAATGAGACCTCAAGAGGGTTTCAAGATGATGAAGGTCCATGCACTTCCTATTAGCAGCTAAAGAAATCGATATTGCATAGAGCTCCAAAGAAATCCACTATGCCCTTTTTCTTTGAAGAGGAAGGTGAAAGGCATGGAGATGGAGGAAACTTAGATCATGAGATTCTAAGTGATTATCTTGTAGAGTACATTTCTCAATCAAGAGCTTTCAAGGAGAATCTAACTCTCCAACAGTTCATTCAGATCAAAGAAGAGAGGATACCTTGCAGCAACAGCAGAAGAAAGCGACACAATATATTTCTATTATCTACATTTGATGCGTCATCCACATGCACAGAAAGGGCTTGGAGGAGGAATTTAGATGCATCCCTCCTACTACATCAAGTAGTGGAAAGGGAAGATGTTGAGATTGCAGCGCTGCACCTTGAGGGAAACATTTGGTGTTTCAACCATTTGTAACATGCAAAAGTGACTTCTTATGCATATTTTATTCAAAGGTTGATTAAGAAGTTTGATAAGGAGGAACCAGAGGTAGTTCCTATGGAGAAATTTCTTGGCATAGATGAGAAATCACATGAGGAGCCAAGGGAAGATGTCAATATTATCAAACTAGAGGAAAAGAAACTTCCACCTCCACTTGCTGTAGGAGTACTTACATCAGGAGAAGGAACACTTGAACCCTTGCAAAGTGGTCTTGATCTCTTTAAATTTAGAGTCCCATGCATTATTCAAGAGATGTATGAGGAGGAGGAGACTTATACCAGCGTTGGTGCAGTAGTAGAGGAGCAGCCATCATTGTCACCAGCAGTTGGAGGAGTCATCACACTGGTGGTAGGAACCCTTGTAGCAGTACAAGTGTTCCCAAAGATCAGCTTAACCAAGGTATGCAAAAATTTCCACTTCCTATTATTTTAGTACATCATATGGAGAGTTGTGGGGACATTCCATCAGGGCAATTTTGATGACCTAGGGTCAAACCACACTGCTGATTTGGAGAAGCAAACTATCACTATGTAGAGGACCCTTGACAGGTTCAAGGAGGAGATGTATAGCCATCATGGTTTCTCATTTTTGAGCTACACACAACACTTTGGCTTGGAGTGTATAATTTTGGAGGATAAGATGATTATAATCCTAATCAATCCAATGCAGAACTGTATGTTCAACATTGTGCATGATCATGAGACAAAATATGCACCATCATGGAGATCAACAACACCGTCATTGAGCAACAATGATGAGTTGGGGGCCCAGCTATCATTGGGACATTCTAATGATCATTATACTTGTGTAGCATGGGATAGGCATATGGTTGGTGGAAGACATATTATGATGGATGACATCTCCCATTATTATGATGAATCCTTCTTGATGAGCACTTCATAGCTCAATGAGAATCTTTTGCCTACAACATATTTGGAACCTTATGGGTTCAACTTGGTCATTGATGAGTGGTATTTATATGGATATTTCCAGGAGGTTGCACTTCAACATATCATGAAGTGCAGAGATAGTCATCAAATTTGGGAGCATGGTATTCTCCATTGGAGGGATACAAATTGGGAGCATGATATGAGACATCCACAGTTGGTTGGATGGGTGATGATGATGGGTAAGAGGTTGGTGAGCCATTTTTAGATCTATGACACAGGGCAGTAGGAGGCATGGCTGCACTGGCTACTTTTGAAAGAGTTTGGTCATCGTGTGACATATCCTATGTCAAAGGGTGTGCTATTGGTTGGGACATGGAAGGACACTTACATCATGTGGAAGCAAGGAGTTTGGTTGTATTGGGCTGATGTGACATTTTTCATGTCAAACATCATGTTTTTACTCCATGGTCTATATGATGAAGATGTGAGGAGGCGGTAAGAGTTATTGTTGCTTTGGGTACTCTTGGGAGAGTATGGGATGATTTTCTCCCATACTTTGCATGATATTTCAGGAGTAGAGGATGACACAATCATGGTGCAAAGGGGCTACTCCTTAGCTTTGGAGGATCAAGAGGTACTTCCACATAGGAAGGAATCTCCCACATATAGTAGCATTATGGTATGTGACTTTGGCATTGGGCATGTCAAAGAATGGAGTTTTGAGATAGCAAGAGCCTTATTACAATGGAGTTTTGAGATAGCAAGAGCCTTATTACAAAGGCCAAAAACGTTGTCACTTAGGAGTATGTATCCCTTCACATTTCATATCACTATGGGGAGATTCTCATGGGAGGGCTCATCCATGGACCTCATTTTCAGCCTACTCATAGTGCATGGTAAGAGTTGTGTTTTTTCACTTATTTATCATCTAACAAAGTATTTGCATTCTCTTTCCATTTATGTATAGTGCATTGCTCCACAAGAGGGAAAGTTTTTATTTGGGCTTCACGGTCTTTCTAAGACCAACATCAGTGATGGAGGAAGCCATTTCTTGTATGGCTTTGGGCAAGAATTTCTCTATACTTGGTGTGCTCAGTTGATACACAGTGCCATTTACTACTTTCTAGTAGATGAGAAGACATGCACAACTAGAAAATGGTTGGGAGATAAGTTGCCACATGATGTTCTGAAACAACAAACAACAAAATTGCACTATAACCACTTGGGAAATTGTTAGTACCATACAGCATTACACATGACATTCAATATCTTTCTCATTTGGATTCCATATTATGATGATGTTCTATTCATTATATATGGGATGGTTTGGGCAGGCAAGATTCATGAAACTAGAGAGGGGGTCTTTGAGGATCCAGTTGCATTTTTGCCTCTTGAAGGCAACATTATTGTAGCCCAAAATTAGCAACAGCTCTACACATATCATAAGTGGAGAGAAAGACAGTGTGGGGTAGACAATTTGGTCTATCATGTTCAACTATGCAGCCCACCTACATTGCAGGAGCCAAAGGTGGAAGATGTTTTCTATGAATTACCATTTTGGAGGGTGATTCATTTTGTTTGGATGATAGCTTGGGGATTGGATCTTCACATGGGAATGAAGGTTCCCAATATTTTTTAGATTCCATGCCTTAAGAAGGCCTCTAGAAAACATAAATTTTCCTCCATGGATATCCTACTTCTTCATGATGAGAGCCATTTGGGTTTATCACCAAAGGCTAATTTGTACACTTGGGAGGAGCAAGTAGGGGACATATTAATATGAGAGCATATTGTTCAGTTGAGAATCTTATCATGTGAGGATGCTACAGGAGGAGGAGAGGAGGCTTTGCAGTTCTATCCTTGTATTTTCTTGAGGACAAGCAACATTTGGGAGGGGAGGACTGTAATATTCCAAAATTAGTTTGCAGCTAATTGGAATATTAATTTTTGCTTTTGTCCTTTATATAGAAGAATAAGTGGGTAGGGAGACCAATAAATCTCTTTAGCAGGAATAAAATCCCTCTTAATGTGAATAGGGATCATCTTAGTAGCTGGATAAAGAACCCTCATTTGTGAACAGGGGCTAAAGCATGTGGAAAAGGTCAATGTTGACCAAATCAAAAATGCTGGTATGGAGAGAGTGGATCATCAATGAGAGACAATGCAGTGTTAATAGGAGGAAGTCTCCATGATAGTAGTGGCTTTAATGAGTGGGGCCTAAGGTGAGAAGGCTCACAATGCATATAAGGAAGGGAAGGCAGCCATAGATGGGTATTTTGTTGATTGTTGATTTTGAAGTTTGTATGACTTCTTTCTCTCTTCAGCTGTTTAGCGGAGACTGTTGTGCTATTTAGCACTAGGGTGTTCCCGAGCGGGAATCCCACCCTAATCCTCGGGGAACTTCGAGTGCCCACTCAGGAGAGGTTATTGCGCTACATATTCCACATTTTGGCATCAGGCCAAGCTTCAACTTTCTTCTACTATGCAGTTTCTTCCAAAGATGCATTGTGTTGTAGGGTAGAAGCATTGGAGGATTGATAGGGCCACTTTTAGTGTTTGTTTTTCAGTGGAGAGTTAGCCTTTCCATTGGGAGGATAGCAAGGAAGGTCCTAGAGTATATATTCATCATTTGGCATCAGGCCTAGCTATTTCCACCTCCTACAATGCAGTTTCCCTCAAGGACTGTTGTTGCACAATATTTTTTCATTGTCCTTGCAATTCCCATCCAGAATATTGGAGGACCATTTCAGTGACTTATGTGTATTTTCATACCTTGGAAAATTTGTCATTGCATCCCTTGGCATGTAAAGCACATTTCCTTTGTTGATCATTCCTGAAGCAGGCTCTAAAAAACACATGATTTTTGGTCGGCGTTGGTAGGCAAATATGTCCTCGTGCCGATAGGGAAATTAAAACTAGACCCCACACCCATTGGCACTTTGTCTCAGTGTCTTACCCGTGCCGAGCTGCTTTTGGAATTTTTTTAAAAATAGAAGCAAAGTTTCCATTCCTTACTACTTTGTGAGCGAAGTCATCATGGTTTGTTCGACTGAATAATGTCAAAATCCTCCCTTTGGCTTCTTGTTTCCTACATTTGTGAAACTCCCCAAACGGTATAAGGCCTCTCTTCCACCTTGTGAGGGATCCAAAACCACATTATCCTCTCCTATAAATACTTCATTCTCACATAGTTTCAGCTAGCTGAACAATCCTTACCATAGCTAGTGTGAAGAACAAGGCGGAGAGGAATCCATTGTCGAGAGAGAGTTTAGGCCCATCACCTCACCAAGTCCGATCCCTGATGAATGCTTGAGACACACTTGACTGAACCTGTCGAAGGAGGCTACAAAATTAAGGAATTAAGGTTGTAAAATTATTTTCTCTATCATTAATACATGACTGGTTTTTTTGGTTCCAATTTTGTGTTTGATTCTCCTTGACCAATTGAATAGTTGTGAATGAAAATATGTAGTTGTATGTTGTCATTGTTCACTTGATTCTTGTGCAGGAAAAAGGACATTATCACTGAAGGACTGCTATGTGTGAAGGTAAAGATCAACGGATCGCTGCTGCAAATGACAACACGAGCGTTGGACCAAGGTAGGTCATCTATCCCAACTCGTTTTCATTCATAAGATAGGAGTCCAAAAATCTAGTTTGTTCCCTTGTGGCTAGAACCACCCTAGGGCTAGAGTGATCGCCTATGTCCGCAGTGGGGATTTACCTACTCAACAAGTTGATGATGAAAATAGGAGTGTGTGTTTTTAGTCTCTCGTTGTTCGTTTAGTGTTTTTCTTATCTATTCGACTTTGGTTGTTTTCTTGTTTTTATGCTTTGTTCTGCCTATTTGACTATTTTCGGCCATCACATTTAGCCTCAAAATGTCATGTATGACCTCTACTCAGTGGCTTTTTATTTTTTCCATAGTTTTCTAGCTTGGCGCTACTATTGTTTGTACAGTCACGCCGATTGGTGCATGGTTGCCTTTTTCACAGGCGTGCCAACCTTTTTTTAGAACAGATTATAGCTTGACATACGCGTTGATCTTGTAGGTTAAAATTTTAGCCTTTTCCTTGAGTTTTGTCAGTTTCACTTGCCTCTGGGTTGGATTTTCATCTTTCAATTGGTCGAATGGAATTGCTTTGAATCTCTTGTCTCATTCTTCTCAGTTGTTTTCCCCTTATCTGATCAGTGGAGTTTGTCATCCTAGGGTTTCTAGGTGCCTTCTATCGCTTGTTTGGCTCCCTCCTCACTGAACCTTTTGAGTTGAGTTTGAGTCAGTTTGGTATTTTTTCATTTTAGTTGGTTGACTGATTGTATTAGTTTTTATTTCAGTTCTATGCGTCATTGGGTTGTTGAATGATCATATTCGTGTTCATTTAGCTTTCCATCTGCCACCTCGAGCATAGATTACATTGCTCACTAAATCAGTTTGAAAGCCCTTTTTTTGCTTGAAGGAATGCATCTCTATTTTGAGTGTGTTTGATGTTCATGATGGATTGATATCTTTGTTTTAGATCATTTCATTCGAATCGCTCGAAACTAGTGTCTATTTTGTCATTTAGTGTAGTGGTGCATTTCGCTTCTCATTCATCTAAAAGGAAAAAATTTGCGGTCTTTCTCTTAGTCTGAAAATGAAAATCATTCTTTTGCATTAGTAGCTTTTGGTGAAAAAGGAAATGACTTTTCATTTTCTGCTTTGGTTGTCTTAGATGCATTAGGAAAAATTATTCTTGTGTTTGATTGATTGTTTCTTTGTTATGCATTACTATCTCTCTCTTAGCTGGTTGTTCATCGAATTAGAATGATTTTATTTTGCATATAGTTGTGCATCAAGGATTCAAGATTACATTCGGTAAGGCTTTGAAACTGCAAAAATAATTCAAGATCAACTTTAAAATGAACTAAATCAACCTAAGGAATAATTGAAACCTAACGCACACATTTAGAGGTCTAGGCTAGTGATGTGTTCTGGCGTTGTTAAACCTAGTAGCTGTCTTTCGTCATCTGGCATTAGACAACGCTAGTATGGACTTGTGCTCCCTGTACCATTGATTATATAAAGGGATACCCTCATAGGTTGCAATCCTTTTTCCATAGGAAGCCGAGTCTTCTGCCCTGTAACTGTGATACGCCGAACACAACATTTAGGGAGACTGCCTGCACATACGTTAAGTCCTTAGTAATTTCTCTTTCATTTGATCACCAAGGTGTATATTGCAGTTCAAGGAAACTTGGTATACCCTCTTGCTTAGATTTCCTAAGTAGTCATTTTGGTCTTTTTGTGACTCTAAAATTGAAAAGATCATCGAGCAATTGTCCTTTCACACTCGTTCAACCTGAAAGTGACTAGAGTCACCTTTTTCCTATTTCTTAACTCTTAAAATATGAAAAGGTAGAGTTTTGTTTTAGTGTCATAAAATCAATTGTCTACAATCACATGCCCATCAAAGATATTTTCTTGGATTGTTCCTGAGTAATTCCTTAGTGTTTGATCTTGAAGCCTCGAATTGGTCATCTCTATTCTCTCCTGTTTTGAGACAAAGTCACGGTGGCAGAACCACCAATTTCATCGTCCCCTTCATTACCTCCTAGTGGAGATCCTTCTCCTGAAGTCTCTTCAGGAGCACCTCAGCCCACTAGGCCTTTCAATTACTGGCAGTGTATTCTTCCGAGTATCTTACCTCTTGCTACCCGATCTCCTCTTGAGGAGCCATTTGATACCAATTGGTAACCTCAGGATTCTTGGGCTAGTTTTGGAAATGACGAAGAGTTTCCTCCTATTACTTCGGAACCATATTTACGTGCCATTGCTCATCACCTTTTCGACGATACCATGGCTTCATCTGACATGGATTCTTCGAGTCCCATCAGTAGTGAAGAGATTTATGTTTCTACATGAGATTATCAACTCCCTCCATAGATTTCTCCTTATGTCTTAGGTCAACCTTCCTCACAACCGATATCTCTCCTAGTCGGTTATCGTACGTTGGGTCAAATTATTTCTGGTGTTGCATCATTGTATTAGAACCCCATATGGTTAGTTACATCGACTCCCTTAGGAATATTGTTTGTCACCGTATCAGGGACATCACACTTGACTCTTATGACGTCGATGATTGTTACATCTGTCCCAGTCTGGCCCACTCTCTGTGTGGCTTTTTCGTCACCGACTGTTAGTATGTCTCAATCATTGTCATCATCTTCTGTTGTTCGTCAGTCAATTCCTATCGCTTCCACGATACCTACTGGTAGTGCACCCATCGCTTCTACTTCAATTCCTGGAGGTTTAACATTTGATTAGTACATGTTGGCCATTCAGTAGCAGAATTACATCCCTTAGGATTCTCAACAGCCGAAAGCTTCTGTTAATCCCCAAATCATTATGACAAGTATGGAAATCCCATCTATTTGCCTCTAATTGACCCCAACCATTTCACATACCTACCAGGACAACCCTATGGTTTGCAAGGACAACCTTTTTAGGGGCAACCTTCGGTCCAACAAGGAAAACCCTATGGTCCACAAGGAAAACCCTTTCAGGGACAACCTTTGGTCCAATAAGGACAACCCTATGATCCTGTTGGTCAACCTTATGTTCAACTGGGAGCATCTTATGCTCCTCAAGGGAAAATATATACATCACAGGGACAACCTTTTGTGCAACAACACCAGCCTTATGTAGAGCAAGGCCTGCCTTTTTACAAGAAGGTCAACCCTCTACTGTTCAGCCTGATCAACCTAGTCATCAGGGGCAACCTGGCTCATCCCAACCACCAGGCCAATCTTTTCCACAAGGGAAACTCGGTGGCTCTCAGCATCCAGGAAAACCTGCACCACAAGGACATCCTATTCAACCGTAGCATCTGGTTCAACCCACACCCCAGGGGCAACCCACGCAGCCTTAGGGCATTTCTTATATTCCTCAAGGTCAATCTCATATGGTATATAATGTGCTTCATGACACTGCTTACATCTCGCAACAAAATCCATATGTTGCTCAGACAAGACCTCAGTGGTTCACTCAGAATCAATATCCTGGTCCTCAACCAGTGTATGGGCAGAATTATTAGGCTTATAACCCCTACGGACAAAGTCCTCTGAAATAGAACATATGGGGGTAGAATTTCTCCCAACCTGGTTGATCCTAATACTGGTCTTTATCAAAGGCCTATAATGCCCTTCAATCTACAATTTCATTTTCTCGCTACACTGGAAATACTCAATGTTTCGAAGTTGACAAATGACCATATCCTTCATAATCCATATTGGACTCCAGTTCCAACTAAAATCCCTTACGATTGTCCGTAATTTTATGGCAAGTCCGGAGAAGACCCCCAAGCGCATGTTATGACTTACCATCTCTAGTGTTCCTCTAACTCTTGGGTTGACGATTCAATTTGGCTACATCTTTTCTAAAGGACTCTCATTGGTGCCGCTGCAAAGTGGTACATTGAAATCTCTCGTGGTATCTTTCAAGATTTCAACTCTCTTGCTATGGAAATTTTCACAGACTTCCAGTTACTAGTTCACTATGAAACTGAGATGCACCTCCTCACATCCTTGAAACAGGATTGAGCTACTCATATCTTCAATCATATTCATGAGTGGAGGCAGGATCATCGTTTGATCAAGTTTGCGATTCCTGATCAACTTCTAACTGATTAGTTCATTATCAGTCCGTTTTCTAAGGACATCGCTATGGGGGCATGTGTTACTAAGGAACAAGCCATTGTGTGTGCCCAGTACCTTGATCTTGTGTACTCTTAGTCCGACACATTGTATGAACTCTTGCCTGATGCTCTGGACATGGAACTACCAAATCACGCGACGCCATCTGTCGACGGTATCATTGGTTCTGTGTCCCAGACTTCCTGAAAGTCTTCTTCAAATCCTACGAAGAAAAAATATACTCCTTCCACTGATACTGCTTCTTAGCCACCTCCAAATTCTGGTAAAATCATGGAAGTGAATGTCGTCCAGTCCAATTCGGTGGATAAAACTTCCAAGGGTAAGAACAAGGGTAGAGGTAAGGCCAAAGCCGATACCCCGAAACATGATTCTTAGAAACCTAGTGCTGATGATGGTTTGAAACGCAAACTGAAGTACCCTTGTTTGATTTGTGATGAAGAGAATTACAACAGAATACGATTTTCATATGGTATGTTTCTCTAGGAAGATGAGGAACTGAGAAAGGTCAGCTAATTTATAGTTTCTCTAGGAAGACGAGTTTTCTTAATTGATGAATGTGTTGGGAGTGAGATCTTGCCCCTTATGGACGGATTTTCTGGGTACAACCAGATCAATATTCTTCCAGCTGATCAACACAAGACCGCCTTTATTTGTCCTTGGGGAACCTTTGCCTATAAGAAGCTCCCTTTTGGTCTTAAGAATGTCGAGGTTACATTTCAATGAGAAATTTCGTACGCTTTCCATGATATCAAGTGCATTGTTCAACCTTACCTAGATGAACTTCTAGCTCATTCTGCTAAGCGTAAAGACCACCCAGCTCATCTCTGTCAAATATTTCTTCACTGTTGACGCTATAACATTTGGCTCAATCTGCATAAGTGTGTATTCTGTGTTGATTCTGATAGACTCTTAGGGTTTATCATCTCTAAAGACAAAATTCATCTCCATCCCCTAAAATTCGAAGTTATTGCCAATCTCCCCTCCCCTTCCTCTTTACATCAATTGCAGAGTCTGCAAGGGAAAGCTAATTTCCTACGTCGTTTTATACCGAATTATGCTGAAGTGGCCAAAGGCTTCACACGATTACTTAAGAAAGGTGTCCCGTTCCTCTGGGATGAGATCGCCCAAAAATCCTTTGATGCACTAAAGACATTGCTATCAATGCTCCTCTATTGCATCCTCCCAATTATGATCACGCGTACTCCCTCTATTTAGCTACTGCATTTGGCACTATCGCCATGGTTCTGGTGCAAGATGATGATGATGGTGACGAGCATGTCATCTATTATTTAAGTCGCAATCTTCTCAATACTGAAACACATTATGCACATGTCGAGAAATTTGCGTTGGCTGTTGTTCAAGCTGTCCAATGTTTTCACCATTATATTCTATTACGCATAGTAACCATGATTTTTTATTGCAACCCCATGACCTACATATTGACTCGTCAATTGCTGGGGGGGAAATACTAAAAGTGGCTTGTTATCCTCCAAGAGTTTGATTTGGAGTTTACTACTGCCAAATCAAAGAAATCATTAGTTTTTTCTGATTTGATTTGCTCTCTCCCTTCTGATTCTACTCCATCTAGTGTCGAGGAACGCATTCTGGACGAATTTTTTTTTCTCATTAGCACCCTCGATCCTTGGTATAGTGATATCATCATATATATTCAGACTTCTACCTTCTGATCTCAGTTGACAAAGGATGCTCGTCGATGCATCCACCATCATTCACAACCTTATCGCATAGTCAGAGATACTCTTTACTGCATCGGAGCTGATTTTGTTCTCCACCAATGTGTGACTCTTGATGAGGCTAAAAAGGTCCTCAATGATTGCCACTCTGGCACCTGTGGCCGTCACATGTCTGGATATGATACTACACAAAATATTCTTCATGCTGGATATTTATATCCTACCATCTTTAAAGAGTGCATTGTTGCTGTCTGAAAGTGTCACAATTGCCAGATTTACCAGCGCAAGATGAGCATGCCACCCGCACACCTCTATCCTGTCATTACCATTGGTCCCTTTGCAATGTGGGGCATTGATTTTATGACGTGTAACCCTCACTCGGTCGGGGGGCATGCTTATATTATAGTTTCCGTTGACTACTTCACTAAATGGGCCAAAGCAATTCCTACACTTATAGATGATGGTAAGACAACTGCAAAATTCCTGTTCAATCATGTCATTACCAGGTTTTGTGTCCCTCAAGCCATTATTACCGATTATGGTTCTCATTTTCATCATTACATGATGGCTGAGTTGACTTCTAAGTTGGGTCTGCGTCATGACAGCTCAACGTCGTACTACCCTCAAGCCAATGGCCAGGTTGAAGCTGTGAACAAGTTTCTAGTCACTATGCTTCAGCGTATGATTGGGATGCACAAGTAAAAATGGAATCTCATGTTGTTTTCAGCTCTTTGGGCTTACCGAACCTTGGTGAAGGATGTGACCAGATTCACTCCATTCCAGCTTATCTATGGTCTGGAAGCTACCCTTCCGATTGAATGTGAAATCCCTTGTCTCAAGATAGCTATTGAATTGTTGCCTAATACTTCACTAGAGGAGGAGAATCTTCTATATTTAGAGAGGCTTGATGAAACTCGTTGCTTTGATGATCTTGTCATAGAAGCATAGAAAAAGTGGGTCAAAGCTCATTTTGATGAGTCGGTTTCCCCTCGTTCATTTGTAGAATAATACCTCGTCCTCTTGTATGACCAAGCTCACGATAAGCTGGGGGCAGGTAAATTCCAACCCATGTGGCATGGGCCCTATATCGTTAAGTGCGTTTTGTAGAATGGGGCTTATGAGCTAATTGATTATGAAGGTTATCCTTTGGATCAACCCAGAAATGGGCTTTATCTCAAAAAGTTCTATGCATGAGTTTCTCGTGCATGTTTCTTTTGTACATAGGTGTTTTTTCATTTTTGTACATTTTTTGGTTTGGTGTGCTTTGCGAGCAGTTTTTCCTACTTATTATGTTGTTGCTTACTCTGTAGATGTCTGTCACTCCTTATGTTGGTTTCACGGATGGTGCCTCCCATAGTACCCAGAACCTGTCTTCCGTAGCGTAGGTGATTTACAATCCTAATGGTGAGTTGATAGACCTTCAAGGTATTTTTCTAGGATGAACCACAAAAAATGTCACTAAATATAGTGCCAAAATTGAATTTTTAACTGAGGCCATTGCTCTCAACATTCGTGCATTACTTGTTAACCTAGACTCTCAGATTGTTGTTCTTAAACTTAATGGGCATTATTCTGTTAGAAATCCTCAAATCTTAAGGTTGTAATTGCGTGTTCGTTTATTAGAAAGGAATTTTTATTACATCACATATCAACATATTCCTAGACGAAAGAATGCGTTAACTAATATAGTAGCCAATATTGTATTAGACAGACATTTGCCTTATTTTTAAAACATCATCATCACATAATAAGATTCATGCAGGAAAATAAATAAATAAATAAATAAATAAATATATATATATATATATATATATATATATATATATATATATATTGAGTGTTTGCATCCATGTGCATCATAATTTAAAAAATATGTATGTTTTGGTTACATCGTAAGACATCACGTCTCTCAAAAAATATGCAGAAATAAAAGGCTATGTGTCTAGTCAGCATGATGCTCATGGTAGCATGTCACTGCATGCACAAGCCGCCTCAATAAGCGGTGAACAAGGTTAGACACCCCCTTAGTGTGCCTTTGGTATGCGCAAGGAACATCATCAAATCTCGTATAATCATGGATTCTATTGGTGAGTCCCTCCAGGTTGCATACGATTTCTTCCTCCTCGCTTCCCTCACCATGAGGGGCCACATCAAAATCACAAGGAACCCTCTGTGCTATTGGAGACATTCCTGCAAGTATTTCTGGGCCAACATCTATAAATACAGGGATTAACATCAGAACATATATAATCAAAAAAATCATAATACTCATCAAAATAAAAAAATGAGTCTTACCCAATGCTTTATCCCAATCCTCTCCTGCTGAGAGTGGGAGATCCGAATCACCCGTAAAGTCTATGCCAGAATAGGGCCAGTCCACCATGACAATAAGTTGTTGACAAAGCCAATCAAAGAATTTCGGTCTCCAAGACATCTGTTGACCACCTCCTGATATAGGCATTAAAGCTGCCCAATGGACCATCCGTGGCTCTTGGGTTGATGGTGTTAGAACTATCACTTCCTAACATTGAAATACTGGTAATAATTCTAAGATGAACGGTACCAAGATGGACCCATAGCTAAACTGTTTCAGCTTGTCGTTCTTGCATTTTTTTAGTTGGTGTTTCATATTGATTGTTACCACCTCTTCCCAGTTGTAAAGAGTTGGTGCCATACATTCTAAGACAAATAGTAACTGTGTTTTTGTGGCCTCATGCGGAGCTTGAGATCCAAAAACTCGCATGATGGTGTGCAACACTACTTTTAGTGCCAAATCAGGAATGGTTTGAATATCTACTTTCCTGCTCTTTGATCCTTTCCTTGCCCCTTGGCACACCCTGTCTATGACCATGCTCATGCTTTCCATCGTGGGCTAGGTACCGGTCAGGATTGGTATTGCCCCCCTTCGTGATAATCCAGTTATGAAGTATACATCATAAACTTCAATCTCTAGCTCCTAATCGTGAATTATGTATCTTTCCCAATCAATGTCCCATACACTAATCAGGTATTGTAATAAATCTATTTGAGCTCGAAAACATGGTGCCATGAAGAATTTTAAGAGCCCGCAGTTCCTTAGAACATCCATGCATCTTACATTGCCCATGGATTCCTCTTCTTCATCTATGTGTTCTCTTTCCTTCCATTCGATCACCATTTTTCTTTTTCACACCTGCAAAATCATCAATGGGGCCATCATTAGTCAAATTATTAACTATTGAATGGTTCAAAATGGTCCTATTAGTTGAATTTACAACCAAAAGTCATGTTCGTGGTTGGTGTGACTATTTTAAAAACAGTCACTCTAAGTGGCGCGCCCTTGTTTGAATTCAAAGTGGGTTGGCACAAGTCCATGCCTAGAACCTGTGCCAATCGCCGCGCCCTAAATTGAACAAAAATCCCCCACAAACCTAAAAATTTTAAATGTAGGTAATGAAAAATAACTCAAAATGCAGGCAAGGACACAGGATCTCACCTAAAAAAGACGGATTCACGATTGGTCTCCTGGATTATCTGCTATCAGCTCCACAAAATCAGAATGAAAAATGGTAAAAATGCTCACAAGAGGTAAAAGTGAAAATTAATTTATTTTCACTATTTTTGGCATTTTATAAACTTTTCAGAACCCTAATTAGGTTTTTGAGCATATTTTTTGATTATTTCAATATTTTATCTTGAAAAATGGGTTTTACGTGCATTTCTTGTGCCGCAACAGGTCCTCAATGTGTTGGTGATGAAGTGACGAGTTGTATTTTATTACTTTTTCGGACTTGGTAAAAACACGAAAAAGTCACCCCCTGGAGTCATCTTTCAGATCTTTTCTGACTCTAAAAAATTGAAAATATTTCCGAGAATCTTATCGTTTTGAACTCGTTAAAGGTTGCGAAACAAAATCTACCCAATATACGTTTACCCCTTTTTCGAGCTGGGATAGATTATTTACGAAAAAGGAATACCTTAGTCTATCGTGACTAAGAGGTTCTCTCAGATATTGTTTTCTACCTTTTCGGATCTATGAGACTACCTACGAAAACGGACTTGCTGGAGTTTTCTTTTCCTTTTCTTTTCAAACTATCTAAACATGAAAAGACGTCGAGTTCCTCCTTTGTCAGACTCATTAAAACTTACATGACATCGGAAATCGTCACCATGATGTAACCAAGTTCCTCCTTCCTAGGGCTCGTAAAATGTACTAGGATGGATTTTTCTGAAGGAAAAAATTATATGAAAAGCATATGCTATCCCCTTCAAGCTTTTTTCCAAAAATAATTGGGGTACTCGCCAGCATTGGTGGGGGAAAATGGAACCAGTTCTCAATCCTGTCGGTAGTATGTCACTCTTGAACATGACACTTGTCTACAATTCGTGTCGGGTTGGGGACATTCCATTTCGTCATTTTTTCCTCCATGGGTTTGGGTTATCTGTTTTGACCTCTCATCTGCTCTTTTCCATGTCATCATGACCTCAGATCCCTTGATGTCAGATACTGCCAAATTCCGGAGTCGGGTCGCCAATATTTTCAAGAGAAGTTTCCTTCTGCAGTTTTCAACCTCTGATCCTCTATTTTGTCCTGATCCACTATCATCTTATTCCTCTGTCTCGTGTCGATGATGTGGGAAAAATTATGGCCCTCCCTCGACCATGTCACTTCCTATCAACCTCAGCTCATTATCCAAGAAGCTAATCTAGAGACTCCCTTTTGGTACCTTGGAGCTTGCATGCCTCAATAACAAGTTATTCGCATTCGATGAAAGGTCCTCATCATTGGCCTTCGATCGAGTGATTTCGTAGGTGTTTGACTCTAGCTCACTATTCACATTTCGTGAATTGTACTAGTTTTACCTTGAAAGACATTGTCATTATTGGTGGTTTCTCTCGCACCCATTAAAATCTTTCATCATTGGCTGGTAATCATGAAACTTTCTCGCATGTTCGACTTCTGCTCATTTATTCGCATGTTTGAAATTGTACTTGTTCGGGTTGAGATGGAGCGCAAGACCCTGGGTTTTGTATGATAAAATCTAGGCTGTGAGACAATTTGGTTTATCATGACTATATGCATGACTCTTCAGATTGTATGGTTGTGACCATACCTGAGTCTATTTATTGATCCTTCTTGCTGGATGGTTGCATCCATACCTCGAATATTATATATATATATATATATATATATATATATATATATATATATATATATATATATATATATATATATATATATATATATATATATACTTTATTATGGATGGTTATGCCCATGCCACATATTCATGTATTAGAGATATTAGTTGTACTTGTTCTTGCATGTCTTTTGATGACGGTGTTTAGTTTGGGCACGTTCTCGTAAATCATTTTTCTCCTCTCTCTCTCTCAAACCTCATGCTTTAGGGGGCATCTATTACATAGTATTTTTTCACCGTCCCTAAAATCCCCATCCTGAATATTGGAGGACCATTTCAGTGACTTTCGTGAATTTTCATACCTTGGAAAAAGTGTCATTGCATCCCTTGGCATGTGAATAACGTTTCCTCTGTTGATCATTCCTGAAGCAGGCTCTAAAAAACACATGATTTTGGGTCGGTGCTAGTAGGCAGTTATGTCCTCTCACTGACAGGGAAAATAACACTGGACCCCCCACCAATTGGTGCTCTGTCTCAGTGTCTTACTAGTGCCGAGATTTTTTTTGAATGTTTTTTAAAATAGAAGCAAAGTTTCCATTCCTAACTACTTCGTGAGTGGAGTCAACATGGTTTGTTCGACTGAATAACATCGAAATCCTTCCTTTGGCTTCTTGTTTCCTACATATGTGCAACTCCCCAAAGGGATAAGGCCTTTCTTCCACCTTGTGAGGGATCCCAAACCACCTTCTCCTCTCCTATAAATACTTCATTCTCACATAGTTTCAGCTAGCTAAACAATCCTTACTATAGCTGGTGTGAAGAACAAGGCAGAGAGGAATCCATTGTCGAGAGAGAGTTTAGGCCCTTTGCCTCAACAAGTCTGATCCTTGACGAATTCTTGAAATGCGATTGACTGAACCTGTCGAAGGAGGTTGCATGTAACACCTACTTAATTTAACCCTTTTTACATTACACATAATTTTTTTTTTTAATAACAAGTTATATGAAATGGTTCACGCATGTAACACATATAAATTCCTCTACATATTAACTTAGCATGCTTTACATAAATATATAATGATATGGTTCATGAACATAATTTATTTACGAATCTGCAGTTGTACATGTTAATTAAATAATTTCCAAAACACACATATTTGTATTTTCCCAATACGGTATTTATTCATTAATCACCGAGTATCGATAAATGTAATTGCGTGTAAAATATCCAGATTTCATGGTTAAGTTGACCACGTGTGTGGTTTATCACTGTAAATATTACCTTGTTTAACCCTCCAATCTCGCACTCTAGCTACTGTGTTGATCACAAGTTCCACAAGCATTTATTTTGGCTCTTTGTTTGATGTCTGTTCGCCAGCTACCCCGTTGCGTGGGCATCATCTCCACCACAAAATCTTTGTTTCTCGAGATCTACGGAGCCCGTGGCTAGTGGGGTGGGTTAGGGTAAATAACCACCCCCCTAGTCTACCACCTCTGGCTCACTATTGCGTTATGTCGATGGCGTTTTCGGCTCTGCATGAACTTCTTGCTTCAGCGTAGTGTCACTGGTTTCCTCAGCTTGCATTTTAAGGTTTTCCTTTCACATGGAGGGTATTATTTGCATGGGTTTTACAACTATGTTGAGTTCTTATTTTGGTTAAAAACTTGCAATTCCTCTTTTATCTCTCTTTTGTGGCAAAGATACCAATGAGATTCAAATATTTGGATGCATGCATCTCTTTGCCATAGCTACAAACTTCCATAGCCCCATTAAGGTAATTGTTCCCTCTTCCGAATCTGTAATTTGTTTTTTTTTTGTTTTTCTTATAGTGAAGGTTTTTCTTTCTGATTCTACCTTATTATGTCATTATTCATGATGGTTCTGCCATACAGTTTGATCCATGCTCATCTCATTTTTCTTTGACTAGTGTAAGGTTGGCGAAGGGTTGCTCAGCGCTTATAGGTTCAAGGTCTTGAGGGTTCGACTTCAAACTTCCTTCTCACTTCACAAATGGTAAGGTTATCAAACATTTAGCTTAAGCTCCTGAATACAGTTTTAGCTTCACGATAGTAATAATTGACCTCTATTCATTATCCTGTAGGCGAGATATCATACTCCAGGAGTCTGGTTTATAGATTGTTATTCCATAGGAAATTTTCCTTTGATTCAATGCCTTAGAATTTGAGTAAATGTGGAAAATACTCTGTTGTCTGTGCGGTTTTCTGCTTAACTAAGGCTTTTAGATCCTCTGATAAGTTTAGGTATTTTTCGACAATTATGAATGGAATATAAACTCTATTCAAGGATGATATTCACTCTGCTAAACTATTTTGAATAATTTAGTTTGGACCATACCATATTTTTCCCATTTAGTTCTGGTATTTATCTGTACGCACAGAGATTCTAAATATTTATTTATTCATCAATTTTACTGCTCATAATCACAGCTAGAGAATACTGGGTTAATTCATATTGTTGTACTCGTTGTTCAAGTAATTTTAAAATGAAAACCTAGATTTGGTTTTTAGGGTTCTTTGATTTATCTGTAACACCTCTTGTTAATTTGGAGATGTACCGAACGAGACAGAGTTTAGAACCATGCTTCAGGTTTTGACTCCAAACCCACAGAGTCCCGCTGTCTCGAAATGGAAGACTCTGTTGCTCAAAACGAGCATTTTTTTGCACCGATATGTAGTCGAATTCATGTATTCAATGTTTACCATATTTCTGAGTAGTTATTTTTGCTTTTCAATACCACTCGGTAATTAACCCATTGCGGGTTTTGTGTAAAATTTTTAGTTTAACAACTTAATTTGTGTTAATCCTCTTCTTTCTTTTTTCGATGCAATGGAAGTTACTGCATATTATAAATTATTTCAATAGTTGGGTTTACCATCTTGATTACTGTTCATGCTCTATCTATATAAAATTTCCAAGAGAAAGATATTTGTGTTATGTTGGCTAATTGTCAAGTTGTAGCTCCACATGAAACTCTGCATTTTTCCTATAACGTATTTCTATAAGTTTATGTAACCAAAACTTCTACATTCTTTACTTTTTTTTAGAGTTTGAGCGTTTATGTTCTTTTATCAAGTTCCATTTTATAGAGACAAGAATTATATTTATGGCTATCGTGAAATTTCTTCATAAGCATTGGCAATTATTATTTTTATTACCACACAACAATATTCTTCTCCTACAGACTTAGAAACTTCACACAAAATCATCAGTACAGTTAAAACTTAAACGTTGTATGTACGTACTTGAGAGAAAATAGTAATTAGTCTCATTAACTGCTTGGACCGCCCAACCTTGAGTGAGGTGATTACGTCCTCTGCTCCCCACTAGCTCCACACCAGTTTAGAGGTAAACCGTTTGAGACATGAAGTATGACCTCGAGATTAACAAATCTAGTCCACTTCTACCAGAAAATCTCTTGAGTTCCACTGGCATTTTCTCCAGCTCTAGACAACTCAGAATTCAACATACAATGCTTAGCCTTCTAGCTCTTCTACACAAAACCCCATTCCCTAAAATGAATTTTCATTAAATCCTTTATGGGAGGGTAACTGTCAGAATTGTCTCAACCTCATCCTGGATTTTCTTGGAAAATAGTTTTCCACACAGTTACTTTCATTTTATTTTCTTTCTACTCAAAATAAAAACTTCCATTTAATTAAATTCTTTTAAAATAAGAGTCATGTGTTCATATCCCTAACGAATGCCTCATTCGTTACTAATTCATATTGTGTCTAAATAACTTATTTAACAAGTAAAAGTAAAATGTTAAAAGTTAAAAGTAAAAGACCAAATCAGGGAGTTACATCTTCCCCCTCTGAAAGGAAACACTGTCCTCGGTGTTACTCATTTCCTAAGAGTAATTCTAGAAAGGCTTGAAACATAACTTTTTCGTCTTCCCAAGTAGCCTCCTCTGGGCTAAAGTGCTTCCACTACACTTTAACTTGGGGGATGACTCACTTTCGGAGTGTTATTTCTCTCCGGTCTTGAATATCATTTCACTTGGTCGCACAAAAACACATGAACTATAATTCGTGTAACGCCTGGCAGACCATAGGATATCACACCACAGACACTTGTCGACAATAAGGTGTTGCCTTTGTGATATTTACCTGAAGGTTCTAATGGGCAATCATAAAAGCTACTGCAGCCACGAAGATGATCTTGCAATAAAGATTCACGTTACAAGTAGCAAATTCGCTAACCATTTGGATTGTATGAAAGTGGTTGTACTAGCATCTTATAAGTGTATTGCAGTGAAAAAATAGCAATCCAGTTAGAGTGGCTCTAAAAATGCGTTGCAGGTTGTTGCCATTTGCCCGAACTGCTAGGATAGCTTTCAGTGGATTAGGCAAGAAGCAGAAATGAAAACGATGGGGAGGCTAGTTTGCACGACACGACGTGTTCATCTCAATGCTGATGGAAAAGGCATGCATGCAAGTGATATATGTGTGTGTATCATAGATACACTCCCCATCACGACGAGAAAAGCATGAATGCTGCAATGCATGATGTAGACACAACAGAGGGTAGTCGACTTGGTGGTAGTGGAAACTTGGGGTCGGAGGGCAAGCGCAGATGAAGATGGTCAAGTTGTTGAGTGCTGCTGGTCATCATATCGTAGATCAACCTCCCATGCATTCGTGCGACTCATACAAAGTGCGACTATGTGACCATGGGGAGGTCGCAGTTCATCCCAGGTCGCTGAGTCGCAGCATACCCAAAAACCAATGAAGTGCAACCTGCCAGAATTTGCGACTATGCGACCCTATGAGGTCACAAGTTCAGCCCGGGTCGCTGAATCACAGATCTATGAGACCAATGCAAAGTGCGACTTGTTGGTAGTAGCGACCTTGCGACCTTTTTGAGGTCTCAGCCCAAGTGAAGACAAAGTCGCGCGACCCCTCCAGGTCGCTGAGGTGCTGATCTATGAGGAAAATAAAAGGTGTGACTCAGTGGTAGTGGCGACCATGCGACCTATGAATCTCATGCCTTGCGTATACACATTGAGAGAGCCTTCCAATGATGTTTTGGAGGAGTAGGAAGATGATCAACATTTTTTTTTTAGTTCCCAGGCATAAAACACAAATAGCTAGGAAGCTCTTTGGCACACTGATGGCTGTCTTGTTCATAAAAGGAGCTATCAAAGGTTTGGTAAATAGATTTTCCATGCCCAAGAATGAGAATCCCAACGCTGATCGGTTCAACTTTCCATGGAATTTTGCAAATACAATATTTGGGATGGTTTTCAAATAATACAAAAATTGGTAAAGAATGCCGATAAAAACATGTAGAAACAGACTAGCATGTCGGAGTTACGCCAATATATAGCAAGGGTTTACACAAACTAGGCATTGGAATGATTTAAGTATTCAGACTTGAGGGGCCCAGCCACAGATATGAATGAAAATGCTTTTGACCCTAAAAACACATTGATGATTTGTTTCTAGTCGGAGTTAAAGAGAAGAGGATGAGCAATTTAGTCCAGTATTGGCTCGTTGGTATTTGCGTAGCTATGATGCCTCTTATTAAAATGGTCCCTGCGTCTATATCATGGGGCTACATTGCCTACATGGAAATAAAGATTCCACCAAGGGATCGATTTTGGAGAAGGCATCATTAGGGCATGTCATACATTCCATTATGGAGAACACAAGGAAGGTGTCTCCCAAGTCAACACTTCTCCTCAATTGGGTCTGCATTCTGCACTCGGTCCATAGCGATACCAATTTGAACTATAGTGATTGAAAAAAATGCATAGGGAACGATTACCCGAGCCATGCTCTTTGATGGCGTGGTGGCACAACACTTGACCACACAGGGGTCTAAAGTTATCGTTTTTACTTGTGTGATTAATTAAATACGCCCCTAACATTATTATTATTCGATTAATGAAGGCATGTAACCTAAACTATGTGACTGCAGGCAGGAGCTGTTGGTTAGCATGAGGAGCCGAAATTTTTCCAAGCAAGCAAGAGGACCCTTTTCAAAGAAAGTTTGATTCTCACAAATCCTCAGAAACCTTGCATTAAGATCCAAGGCGCCTGATTATATTCACGAAGTAGAGATGTAGGATAAGGAATATTGCTATGAAATCCAAAGATCACCAAAATAAAGCCACAGCCACTGATTTTCCTGAGGTCGCAAGTCGCAGATCTGCTTGAGGTCACAGGTCGCGGATTGTTAGAGGTCGTAGGTCGTGGATTGCTCGAGGTCATAGGTGGCAACAGTGGCCAAGGTCACGGGTCGCCAAATATGCTAAGTCGTAAGGAAGCCCAACAGTCCAGAAGACGAAAAGCCAGGGCAACCCAAAGGGAAAGTTTTGCTATAAATACTCCCTTCAGGGATTTGTAAAGCATTTTTTTTAGGGGACTCAAGCTGAGAACATTGTATTACCAGGACTATACAATTTTGAGCATGAATACAAGAATTTTGCAAAATACCTTTGTGGATCTGATGTTGATATATGTATGAGCACTATGAGTATTGTATTTTTCAGTTTCTAAACATCTTTAGATTAATGGAACTGTATCTTTAATTCATCTGAATATGTGTTAATGGTGGTTGAGTTCATTTCTCTTTCTTAATGAATGTTAATGAATTTGTTTATTAGCGTTTTTATTATCATTTAAACCTTTCAGGAAGTAAAGGGCATTTTTCCATAAAGAATTGTTTCTTTTGTGGTTAGAACAGCTTACAAGCATGACCCTAATGATGTGTTGTTAACAACATTTCCTTCGGCACTTATGCTTTATTATCTCATCTCGCTATGCATAGTGTTATATGTACGTTTAATGAATTAATAATATGTATTGTATCATCTGATTAAGTGTGTATCCATAGGTTTATAGAGTTTAAGCAAGACCCAAATAAAGGAGACATCAGCAGTAGCTGGACCCACACCCCAGACAGGATCCCTATTCCAAACGGTTCAAGGTCTAATTGGGAATTTTTACCAGGGAGATCCCCTACCGTTGGTCGGACATATTTTCCCGTCAACAACCACAAATTCATAATTTCCATACCTGGTTCGGAAATCTGTCTTACTTATATCTTCATCCTTGATTCCAATCTGATGATAGCCTGATCTTAAGTCTATTTTGGAGAACACTGTTTCTGCTTTTACTTGGTCAAATAAATCATCAATGCGCGGCAATGAATACTTGTTTTTAATAGTCAAATTATTAAGCAGACAATAATCCATACACATACACTTAGTACCGTCCTTCTTTCTTACAAATAGTACAGGTTCTCCCCATGGGGAAACACTTGGCCGAATGTAACCTTTATCCATCAACTCTTGTAATTGCATCTTTAGCTCTGTTAACTCTGGTACACTCATTCTGTAGGGAGCTCGGGACATAGGTGTTGTTCCAGGTATCAACTCAATAGTAAAATCAATTTCTCTTTTTGGTGGCAGCCCTGGGATTTCCTCAGGAAAAACATCTTGAAATTCCTATATAACACGAATATTTTCTAACTTAGCAGTCTTATCTTTTATATTGATAAACCCAACTTGAATTGCAAATAGCTGATAGCCTTTTCTTATACATTTACTAAGCTGTGATGAAGTAATGGGTCACATCTTCAAAGGTTTTTTTACGCCCTGTAACTCTTTCCTTGACCCATCATTATACTTGAAATGTATAATCTTATTCTTGCAGTCCACTAAGGACCAGTGTCCTCCCAACCAATCCATCCCTAGTAATACATCATATGAACCCAATGGTAGTACATTAAGTTCCACAGTTATATGCTGGTCCCCAATCCTTAATTCACATTCGGGTACCTTTGTATGACCCACCTTCTAGTCCCTGTAGCCAGCTAAAACAGCCATGGCTTTTCAAATTTTTGTTCCTGCAATTTACTGTTTCCAACTACACAAGGGTGTATGTAGCTCAAACTGGCACCAAGATCAACTAGAATTGAAACAACTTGGTTTTGAATCTTACCTTCTAATTCTATCATGGTTGGCTAGTAATCTGATTGTCGGTCATCCAAATTTGTGTTTATTCTGGGTAAATTTCGAGCTACATTCCCCACTGTTTACGCTTCTTGCAGATTTGCTGCCACTTCACTTCATCCCCAATGTGGACAATTCTTAAAATAATGAGCTTCTCCATAGCCCTAGCACTGTAACGGGGGTTTCTGAGGTTTTCCATTATCTGGTCTACAGGAAGATTCATTGGGCCTTTATTCCCCTGTACACTTAGTTCTGTTTTGGCTTTTCGCATTATGCTTGCTAAGCGTATGTCTTGCAGCATTTTTGAAATTGTTGAATCTATTATTTTTATTATGGGAAAAAGTCTTCTGCCCTTTTTGAGGTGGCCAATTTTTCCCAACTTCTCCTTTCACCTTTGACTGCTAATAGCACATTCATGCCTTTCTAATTTCTTCATCCATAGTCTTTAGATTTATGAATTCAATCCTTTCCTTCATATGAAGTGGCAGACTGCTAAAAAAACGTTGCACCTTGACTTTTTCGTCACATAGATAGGATACATATCTTAATAAAGATGTCAATTTTGTAATAAATTCATCCATAGTCATTTTTCCTAATTTCAAATCATGGAACTCTCAGTACTTCTCATCATAAAATCTTTCAGTTAGGTACTTGTCTTTAAAGTATTGTTGAAACTCATCCCAAGTTACATTTTTTTCTTCTACCCCTCTTACATTCTTCACTTGCTCCCACCATATTGTCGCTTTCTCCCGTAATTGGTAGATGTCTAAGCGAGCTTTAAGCTTCTTGTTATACTCATACACCTAAAAATATTTATTCATATTTATAATCCAAGCTTCCACCATTTCCTCCGCCTCTCCATCAAAAGTAGGAGGCTTGATCTTCCAGAACTCCACTTTCTGTTTTTTCATCTCTTGCTCTTCCATTATATTTCCAGATTCTGTCTCATTATAAGTTTGACTTTTTTGGATTTTTTGCATTCGACTATCCTCCACATGATCATGTACTCCTTGGCATTGATCTCTATTTTCTTGAGTATTTCTCTCAGGGCTTGGTTTTCCACTGGGAGGATTCTGTCTATCTGACAAACTTTTTAGTATCCTCTCTTGTTCTCTCATCAATCTCTCATTGTCACTGCGGATTTTAAGCATTTCTATTTGTAATTGTTGAACAATGTCCAATAATCTGTTTGTCTGCCACTGTTATTCTTCCAATATTTTGCTTGTTTGCTGGTGCTGGTCCACACTTAGTTGCACCCACATCTCGAGACTGATTTCCAGATTGGTCACAGGATGAGTCTCCCCCATGTTTTTGGGGGTTGTTGACTTGATCCTCTTCTCATGATGTCTTACAAAGATCTTATACCTATACTTATCACAATCATATGATTAAACTCCATAAAATTTTCATCACAACATTAATTATGGTTCTAGCCCCTTTCGGCCCAATTTTTTTTTAACTTATGCTTTGATACCAATTGTAACACCTACTTAATTTAACCCTTTTTACATTACACATAAAATAAAACTTTAATAATATCAGGTTAGATGAAGTGGTTCACGCATGTAACACATATAAATTCTTATACAGATTAACTTAGCATGCTTTACATAAATATATAATGATATGGTTCATGCACATAATTTATTTACGAATATGCAGTTGTACATGGTAATTAAATAATTTCCAAAACACACATATTTGGATTTTCCCAATATGGTACTTATTCATTAATCACCAAGTATCGATAAATGTAAGTGCGTCTACACTATCTGGATTTCATGGTTAAGTTGACAGCGTGTGTCATTTATCACTGTAAATATTACCTTGTTTAACTCTCTAATCTCACACTCTAGTTGCTGTGCTGATCCCGAGTTACACCAACATTTATTTTGGCTCTTTGTTTGATGTTCATTCGCCAGCTACCATGTTGCGTGGGCATCATCTCCACTACAAAATATCTGTTTCTCGATATATACGAAGCTCGTGGCTAGTGGGGTGGGTTAGGGTAACTAACCACCCCCCCAGTCTACCACCTTTGGCTCACTATTGCGTTCTATCGATGGCATTTTTTGGTTCTGCCATGAACTTCTTGCTTCAGTGTAGTGTCATTGGTTTCCTTAGCTTGCATTTTAAGGTTTTCCTTTTGCATGGAGGGTATTCTTTCCATGGATTTTACAACTCTGTTGAGTTCTTCTTTTGGTTAAACACATGCAATTCCTCTTTTATATCTCTTTGGTGGAAAATTTACCATTCAGATTCAAATCTCCGATGCATGCATCTCTTCGCCATAGCTGCGAATTTCCACAGCCCCGTCAAGGTAATTGTTCCCTTTTCCAGATTTGTATTTTTTTTTTTTTTAGTGAAGGTTTTTCTTTCTGATTCTACCTTATTATTTCATTATTCACGATGGTTCTACCATATAGTTTGATCCATGCTCATCTCGTTTTTCCCTGACTACTGCAAGGTTGGAAAAGGGTTGATCAACGCTTATAGGTTCAAGGTCTTGAGGGTTCAGCTTCAAACTTCCTTCTCGCTTCATAAATGGTAAGGTTACCAACCATTTAGCTTAAGCTCCTGAATACAGTTTTAGCTTCATGATAGTAATAATCGATCTCTATTCACTATCCTACAGGCGAGATATCATACACCAGGAGTCCAATTTTTAGATTGTTATTCCATAGGAATTTTTCCTCTGATTCAATGCCTTAGAATTTGAGTAAATGTGGAAAATACTGTGTTGTCCGTTCGGTTTGCTACTTAACTAAGGCTTTTAGATCCTATGAGAATTTTAAGTCTTTTTTGACAATTGTGAATGGAATCTAAACTCTATTCAAGGACAATATTCACTTTGCTAAACTATTTTGAATAATTTATTTTGGACCATACCGGATTTTTCCCATTTGGTTCCAGTATTTATCTGTACACACAAAGATTCTAAATATTTATTTATTCATCAGTTTTAATACTCATAATCACAACTAGAGAATACTGGGTTAATTCATATTGTTTTATTCGTTGTTCAAGTTATTTGAAAATGAAAACCTAGCTTTGGTTTTTAGGGTTCTTTGCTTTATCTGTAATACCTCTTGTTACTTTGGAGATGTACCAGACGGGATCAGAGCTCAGAACCGTGCTTCAGGTTCTGAATCCAAACCCATAGAGTCCCGTTGTCTCAAAATGGAAGACTCTGTTGCTCAAAACGAGCAGTTGTTTGCACCGATATGTAGTCAAATTCATGTATTCAATGTTTACCATATTTCTGAGTAGTTATTTTTATTTTTCAATACCGCCCGGTAATTAACTCCATTGCGGGTTCTTTGTATTTTTAGTTTAACAACTTAATTTGTGTTAATGATCTTCTTTATTTTTTCGATGCATTAGAAGTTACTGCATATTCTAAATTATTTCAATAGTTGGGTTTACCATCTTGATTACTATTCATGCTCTATGTATATCAAATTTCCAAGAGAAAGATATTTGTGTTCCGTTGGCTAATTGTCAAGTTGTAGCTCCACATGAAACTCTGCATTTTTCTTGTAATGTATTTGTATAAGTTTATGTAACCAAAAATTCTACATTCTTTACTTTTGTTTAGAGTTTGAGAGTTTTTGTTCTTTTATCAAGTTCCATTTTATAGAGACAAGAATTATATTTATGGCTATCGTGAAATTTCTTCATAAGCATTGGCAATTATTATTTTTATTACCACACAGCAATATTCTTCTCCTACAGACTTAGAAAATTCACACAGAATCATCAGTATAGTTAAAACTTAAATGCTGTATGTACCTACTTGAAAGAAAATAGGAATTAGTCTCAGTAACTGCTTGGACCACCCAACCTTGAGTGAGGCGATTACGTCCTCTAATCCCCCCTAGCTCCACACCAGTTCAAAGGTAAACCTCTTGAGACAATAAGTATGACCTCAGGATTAAAAAATCTAGTCCACTTCTACCAGAAAATCTCTTGAGTTCCATTGGCATTTTCTTCAGCTTTGGACAACTCAGAATTCAACATACAGTGCTTAGCCTTCTAGCTCTTCTGCATAGAACCCCATTCCCTACTAGGATTTTTCCTTAAATCCTTTTTGGGAGGGTAACTGTCAGAACTGTCTCAACCTCTTCCTGGGTTTTCTTGGAAAATAGTTTTCCACACAGTTACTTTCATTTTCTTTTCTTTCTACTTAAAATAAAAACTTCCATTTAATTAAATTCATTTAAAATAAGAGTCATGTGTTCATATCCCTAACGAATGCCTCATTTGTTACTAATTCATATTGTGTCTAAATAACTTAATTAACAAGTAAAAGAAAAAAGTAAAAAGTAAAAGACCAAATCAGGGAGTTACACTACAATGTCGAGGTATTAAGGTTGTAAACTTCTTTTCTCTATCATTAATACATGACTAATTTTTTTTGTTCCAATTTTGTGTTTGATTATATGCAAAATTCTTGATTCTCCTTGACCAATCGAATAATTGTGAATGAAAATTTGTTGTTGTATATTGTCACTGTTCACTTGATCCTTGTGCAGGAACACAGACATTATCATTTAAATACTGTGACGTGTGAAGACAAATATCAACGGATCACTACTGCAAATGAAAACAATAGCATTGGACCAAAGTAGGTCATCTATCCCAACTCGTTTTCATTCATAAGCTAGGAGTCTGAAAAATCCATCTTATTCCCTTGTTGCTAGACCCATCCTAGGGCTAGAGGGATCACCTCTGTCTACAGAGGGGATTTACCTGCTCAACAACTATGTTATTCTATTAAGCATTTGTAGTGGAGGTTTCAGTGCTTCATTTGGAGCATTAGATCTTCAGTGTTGGGACCAGCCTTTCACTTGGAAGATCTATTGGAGGATTTTTATTCATTTCTACATTAGTTTAGCCACCTCCTTCCAGTTATTGAGTTGCAACTGCTATTCAGCCTTAGGGCTGCATTCTAACATTTTGTACTTTTGGGTATTTCCAAAAACCCTTTTTGGGTTGTCTTGGGAAAGTCTTTAGGAGCCTAGATCTTTACTCCTGGCACTATTTGAGCCATATATAAGGATATCTACATTATTACATGTTCCAACAGCAGTTACCCTCACTAAAATTGTGTTGTATTTTTTGGTGTCCAAGTGTGAATGAATATTCAAACCCTTTTCCATATTAATTATCAATCCGAGTGCATTTGGTTATTGCAAGGCTAACATGCACAATATGTGCAGATGACAATAGCATAATTATATATTAATCGTGGATTCGATAATTTAAACAAAGCAACAATCATTGTGATAGTAAATAAAGAAATGGAAAAAATAAATCATAAATATTACAATGCATTCACAACAATAAGAGTATCAACAAATACATCTATTGTCACAACAATTGCAAATTCTACAAAACATGAAATAGAAATAAAAACACATAGGAAATACGTAGCACCTGATCGGAGAGTGGGCCCAACTCTCTGATCAGGGCTACAGCAAACTCACAGCTTACAAATGGAACAAAAAAACACTGTGCATTCAATTAATTGAACATGCTCCTGTTACAAATCCATCTCTTCTTGCTTAACCCTCTATGCCTTCTCCTGTGCGTTGTATCCTCCCCTTCTCTCTAATTTGTGTCCCTTTAAATATAAAAAAAACAAAGGGAAATAGACTGATTACAAAACATCAATAAGAAAGATGAGATCTGAAATATATTTCCATCATGATTCAACTAGCACAAGTCGAATCTGGCAATTACAATTGGGGCAATTTTGGAAAATGGCCACAACAAAAAATTTGCAAATTTTTCCTTCGAAGAACCCTATGTTTCTCTCAATAAAGACCAAATTTTGGAAAATTTCTCATTTGAAAGCTAATTTGGTCTGTTCTGCACAAAACCCATGTTTTGGATTTTCAGGATTCTTACACATTTGCCTGAAATGTTCAACGCAAAACTGTCTCTTGTTATTCTAGCGAATTTCTGAGTTGGAATATTTAATTATTAGCTGAAGATCAAATCTGCAATCTGGAAGAGATCTTGGAGGCTAAAATAGTGAGTTATGTTATAACAAATTCAATAATTAACCATCATTGGAAAAATCATGCATAATAATCATTAATTTATTAAAATAAAGGAGAACAAGTATTATTTATCGAAAAGAGCATAAATAACTATGAAATTGAATTATATAATAAATTATGATAAATAATGTGATAAAAGAACATTAGAAATGGATGAAATGGATGTTAAGAAGTGATAATAATAATACAAATTAGAGGCCCAACATCTCCCCCAAACTGAACATGTTGCATGTCCTCATGCAACCCAATGCCTCTGTATTAACCAAGTTGTAATACAATAATCAAAATTCTCACCCCAGCACATGATACTGATGGAAGAGAAGGCTTCTTCCTCAAATGCTTCCTTAAAATAATTTTCATGTATAATTTCAACCATATGTATATGAAGTTGCAACAAAGTATGATACAAGTAAATACAAACTTCATTACAAATCAGATTTTGCTGAAATTTTGTAAGAAAATTTATACTATATCAAAGCTTCTCCAATATGAAAATCAAATCAAATCAATGAACGGATTTCAATATATCAGAAAAATGGTTTTAGTTAATAATGCATGATTTTTTGGAATTAACAAATTGGTTTATCTTGAAATTTTTTGGGTTTAATGATACATTTGTTGTCCACAAATCAGAAGAATCCAGTTGATAGTTTTAAGGATATACACAAATCAATTTTAGGATTGTATACCTTAAATGAGGATGAAATTAGAAATCATTCATCATGCATAGCAACCCTCCCCCCAAACTGGAGAATTAGCATGCCCTCATGCTACACTAGAAAACCAATTGGGGTGGTTTCTACAATCATGGCTGGAATCTTTGTTTGGTGTATAAAAACATGGAATAAGGGAGATTTTGAGAATGAATAATGAGATCAATGGATGATAAAGAATAATAATGGAATTTTCATGATAATTAAAGTAACAATCCCCCAAACTGGAATATTTTGTCTCTGAAAAATGGGAAGTGGTAAAGAAAGGGAAATAATGGTTGAAAACGATGAGTGAATAATGCTCAATGTTTTTTCATAAAATTCTCCTAAAATTTCAATAAATCAAAACCTTATGCTATTTTACCTCAAGTTTTACCTCCATAAAAATTTGGAATGGTATGTATGTATTGACATTTTTTTTGGAAGATGATGTAGGCTGAGCTGATGATGAAAGTGATGTGGACGGTGGAAGCCATGCAAGCTAAAAAAGTAATCAGAAAGTGTAGTAGGGTTTCCTTCCACCAAACTAATTAGTTTCCCTATCATCTATAAAAAATCTGATGAGTATCCTTAATCAGTAATTCACCACCTCAATTACCTCATTACATATAAAAGTGACATAATCATATTGTGAATGACATGGGATAGTAATGGATAAGAAGGGAAAAAATGCATTCCCTATACCAATAAGCTTTGGTTCTCATGAACATATAAATTATGAGAATTAGTTATCTCAGTCTTTGCTTCTCACAGTTTGTCTAATTACATGGGATTCAAAATTAGAATTAGGCCTCTTAGTGGTGTTGTTAAGATATGAATAAATGGTGATTGATTGGGCAAGCAACTATCTTTGGTTAAATGTATGATACTTGTAGAATAAAGGAATTATAGATTATATGATACAAAATGTCAAAAATCAAATATCCTAAAAGTTTCATCCCTAACATGTAAAGTAAATATTTATAACTCAATAATAGATATAAACCATAACCACCATCATCTAAGAACTGATTAAATATTACCCCATGAACGATGAGTTTTGGAAAACTTTGTATATGCAACAGTCATCTTTATCGGAAATTAGCTTTGAGAAAACAAGGTAACCAAGTATATTATAGTATTAAATTAACTTCTATGCCATAGGCATAGCCACTGCTGCCAGCAGGCGTCCATAGCCTCGACAGGGATGTATTTTTAACCCATTGAGATGCTAGTGTCCCATCTATTAGAAATAGGTACATAATTGCAAAAAGCCTTTCAATTTACTTAGATGTCAACTGAAGATAATTGTTCTGTCGTGGTAACCAGTTAATAATAATGTCATTCACGAGAGCTAACAAAAGTGAAAAATTTGACTCGTGATGAGATCTCTTGTCCTTCAGTTTTATGATCGAAGGCCATTACCATGGCTTGGTGACCAGTAGTGGTAATGTCACTTTGTTAAGACCTATGATCATGGTAGGTTAGCTCGTGATGAGACCTCCTATCCTCTAGTTGACCATTTATGTTTAAAATTCAACTATAGTTTTCGTTAATCAATAAATATTACTTAATAGATAGGGTGGCAGGTTAGCTCCTTAAGAGCTAGGGATGGCGTAAAAATTTGTGTAGTAACTATTTTCAACTTTGATAGTTTTCCTTCTCAAAAACTAATAACCTTCAAATGACTGCTGATAAATATATTTTTCATTATTGACATTGGGGTTGAGGAACAGTTCATCAGATAATGGCAGAAAGATTTAAATACAATTCTGTGGTCATCACCATAAATTTTACAAGATGAGGGATTTGACCAATTAGGAAAGTTGAAATTTGACATGATGAAATCATCTTTGCATAATTACTCCTTAATAATAATATTATGTTTATAGATAAAAAAAAATAAATTGACTACCCAATCATTATGTCAAAGAGGGCCTAGACCATTAAAAGTATTTCCCATTCACCGAAGAGAAAAAAAAATCAGAAAGACCTACATATGTTGAATTCAATGTGAAAATTGGCCAACAAAAATAGTTGTGACTGATGTAACAACAACCATGACTTAGGTAATAACAGGGAAATGGGAAAAATAACGATGTTGGGAAGGTGACATGAAGGAGGATTAGTCACTTTAAAAAATAGTGAGGAATTAAGAGTGAATCATTCCTGACAAGACTTACCATAATAATCATCCTTTAAATATGAGACCCCCCCCCCAAGTAAAGTATGTCTTCCATCAGCCATAGTTGATCATGTCATAAGTAAAATACCAAATAAATCCGAAACATGGGTTTTGTGCAGAATGGACCAAATTAGTTTCCTAATGAGCAGTTTTCCACAATTCGCTCTTGATTGAAATAAACGCAGGGTTATTCTAAGGACAAATTTGCAAATTTTCTGTTATGGCCGTTTTCCAAAATTTCCCCAATTATAATTGCCAGATTCGACTTGTGCTATATGAATCATGATGGAAATATCTTTCAGATCTCATCTTGATTATTAAGGTATTGTAATCAGTCTATTTCCCTTTGTTGTTTGTATATTTAAAGGGACACAAATCGGAGAGAAGGAGAGGATAGAATGCATAGGAGAAGGCATAGAGGGTTAAGCAAGAAGAGACAGATTTGTAACATGAGAATGTTCAATTAATTGAATGCACAGTGTTTTGTTGTTCCATTTGTAAGCTGTGAGTTTGCTGCAACCCTGATCAGAGAGTTGGGCCCACTCTCTAATCAGGTGCTACATATTTCCTGTGTGTTGTTATTTCTATTTCACGTTTTATATAATTTGCAATTGTTGTGATAATAGATGTATTTGTTGATACTCTTATTGCTATGAATGCATTGTAAGCTTTACGATTTATTTTTTCCATTTCTTTATTTTTTTGTTACAATGATTGTTGCTTTGTTTAAATTATCGAATCCACGATTAATATAGAATTATGCTATTGTCATCTGCACATACTATATGCGTTAGCCTTGCAATAACCAAATGCACTCGGATTGATAATTAATGTGGGAAAGGGTTTGAATATTCATTCACACTTGGACACCAACATTTTAGCGATGTTTCCAGGGAGGCTAACAAAGATGCAAGAACACAATTCTAAGGATCAATCTCTCGTCCTAGGGAGGGAAATTCTATCCTACTCTAGGTCTTAAGCATAGTTTTTCTATTTTTATTTTTGATTGATTTATTTGGAACCAATATCTCGTCCTAGGGAGGGAAAAGCTACCCTACTCTAGGTCCTGAGCGTAGTTGTTCTATTTTTATTCTTTTTTTGATTGATTTCTTAGGAACCGGTATCTTGTCTTGGGGAGGGAAATGCTACCCTGCTCTAGGTCCTAAGCGTTAGTCATTTTTCTTTGCTTTTATTTCTGTTGATTTCTTAGGGCCTAATATCTCATCCTGGGGAGGGAAATTCTACCCTGCTCTAGGTCCCGAGCTTAAGATTTATTGATTTTCTTTCTTGCTTTCTTTCTTTATGTTTAAACACCCAATATCTCATCCCGGGGAGGGAAGTTTCACCCTACTCTAGGTCTTGAGCTTTAAGAATTGTTTGAATTTTTTTCCTTCATTTGGTTCTATGAAAAGAGATCTAAAAAAAAGGCAGAGGATGAGGTCAAGGAAGAAAGCATGAAAACAATCTAGAACTCAGTCATAGAACTTCAAGATGCGACGAATATGGGAAATCAGGACTATATTGAAGACTGGTTTTACTCTATTGTTTGCTCACAACATCACTCTACACTTCAAAAAATCTTAGCACCATCCTTAACAGGGAAGTTGGTCTCTCATACCCGTGTATTTATTAACATACATTTTTCTAATACAGGTATCTGCATACTTGAGGAATTATTTCGAAAATGGCTTCACTGCAAGTACTCTTATATGTAAGATATACCCATTTGAAATCTTGCTAAGAAGTAAAATTGGTTTTCCTTTACCTGACTAGAGTTCAATTGTAACTGGACTACAAAGACCAGCCACACCATCTCATAACAGTGCCTTTGATTCTACAACTACTATCCCTAAAAATACCACAGTTCCTATCATCATGGCTGGAAATGTTCCACCTCCACCTGCTGCTACACCTGCTAGGTATGCCCCTCTTGTTCTTCCAGCTGTCCTTAATGCCCTTCCAAGAAAATATTCTGCTAGAATCAAAACTTGGGGTGTTGATGAAGAGAATACAACTGAAGAGCATGTAGACTAGTTTAATGACTTCATAGATAGGGAGGAGGTTGATCATGAAGATGTCAATATGAGACTATTGTCTCAGAGCTTTACTGGTGAGGTCAGAAAGTGGTTCAAAGCCCTTGTTGCAGGAAGCCTACATATTTGGAATGAATTTGAAGATAGCTTCTTGAGAAAGTGGGGAATTAGAACAAACCCTGTGCAAGCCCTCACTGAGTACAATAGTTTGAAGAGAGTTTTTGATGAAACTATCCAAAATTTCTCCAAGAGATTTAACAAAGTTTATGACTCCATCCTTGCCCATATTCAGCCTCCACCAGGAGCATCTCAATTGAGATATGCTGATGTCTTTGATTATGAATTTTCTATCATGCTAAGAGAAAGAGAATCCCCTTCACTAGTTGAAATGCAAAATGATGCTGTGAAGGTGGATGTAAATATGATAATAGCTAAAAAGTCCAAGATGGGAAAGAAAAAATTGAAAGAATAAGATAAGCCTTCCACCTCAGATGAAAAATTTGGCTCCATGATGAAAACAATGGAAAAAATGATGGATAGGCTTGCCCTTGGGAATGCTTCTACACCTATTGCACAACATGAACCACAGTTTAGAAATCCTCAGTTCAGGAGACCTCAAAACCAACAGAGACCAAGGGAAAATAGAAATCAGCCTGACCCTCAAGTAAGGCCTCCTTTTTAGAAAAATTTATTTGATGAAGAAGATCAGCCTGAAATACCAGAAGGCTCTATTCATTTCTTGGATGAAAACATGTCTGGAATTTTTTTTACTAAGGAAGAACGTGATGAGTCTGATCATGACGTAAACAAGGGTGAGGAACCATTTGATTACCTTAGAAATTATCAACATGCAATCTTTGAGATGTTGAAGCAATACAACCTCAGAAACAGAAATGTTCCAGTTATAGCAAATAAAACACAACATAAGAAAGATGCCCCTAAAGCTATTGAGGTTAGGAAAGATCCACCACCTCCTCCTCCTGTCAAAGAGATTGAGAAAATTACTTCTGTTCTCAGTTTGGAGAATGAGATTTCCAAAATCAAGATCCCAATCCCTTTTGGATAAATTCTTAGGGTGAATGAATATGGAAGTAAATTGTAAATGTTTGAGTGTGTTTGGTGCACGTATGTATGAAAACACACCAAATTAAGGGGTGTGGTCTACCCAACTTAAGCTATTGGTAACAGACAGAAAAGAAGTGGATTCAAGCAAGTTAGTGGAACAAGCTAGAATCATAAGCATACTAGATAAAGAAATAACATGCATATATAAAATAAAACTAAAAAAAATAAACATGAGCTCTGAAAAGAGTCAAACGACAAAAATAATGCAAACAGTGGCTCTTGGCCCCTCTTATTAAGCACTAGTAGTAATAAGAGTGAAACTTTAACCTCTTGCCAAAGGTCCCCTAGAAAATGGGTTCTAAGTCCCAATGCAAGGATGTTTTTATCCCAAGCTTGCCTCGGTGCAGTCCCCCTCTCTCTCTACTGTGATGTACTAAACTTGTTGGATGGCCAAAATTGAGTCCCCTCTATCTTCAACTTCGGATCACACATTGCTGGCATTGCTTGGGAAATTCTGGCCAGCATAACAATGTGTTCACAAATTCTTTATATCATGGTGGCCTTATATAGGAGAATTCAAATCCTCCTTCCCTCTCTTGGTACATTGTGGATGGTGACCCAAGAGAGGGGTATGATTCCTTTGTGTGCTCCAAATATTTCATTATGAGCTCACTTGATGTTTAAGGAGGAATTGGCGGCTGTCCTTAGGCTGCTTTAAGTGAGGAATCACTTGTCCTATGCTTTATGTGGTCCCCGGAAATGACATTTCACCACTCCTAGGATTGCATGCATATCGAGAAAAAAACGTGCAAAGGTGCTCTTCACGAAGGATTACCTATGCAAAAGAATTTATGACTTGTTCAAATTTGATTGTCCTCAGACCTTAGATATTTTTTAAATACTTTCTAGATTCTATAATGTCTTCTAGCCCTTTAAATCCTTCTTCTTGACATTAAATATTGTCATCTTTTATTGTACGATTTTCCAGTGTTAATATTTGCCCCCTAATGTGTGAGGTCTTGGAAGCACTGTATAGCCGAAATACATTATAGTTTCTTTTCTGTATCGTGCGTAGAGAGAGAGAGAGAGAGAGAGAGAGAGAGAGAGAGAGAGAGAGATCTGCATGAAGCTTTGAATTGAAAACACCCTGCACTGGTTCCAAGAATGACCATGTCCTAAGGGACCCCTGTAAGCAAATACAATTTACAATACATATACAAATTTTCTACAAGGCAGGCATGTCCCATGCTCATAATGTTGTGGCTAGTTAAACAAATCTAGTTGATAGATATGTGTTCTGTTTGTGTCACTAATATGGTAGTGATCTTGGAGGTTGCTGACGACGATTGCTGATGCCCTCAGGGGCATTTTTATTTGGAAATAGGTGGAATATTGTACCCATATGAATAAAATTGGTATGACATATAGCTATGCATTGTATGCACAACTATTGGCTGGGACCTTCTTGTGTAAGCATTATTGACAGAGACGCTTATGGAGGCACGGGTCTTTGACGAATCTTATCAAAGTGCAATGGTTTTAAGGTACGATACCATCTTGACATGAAAAAATTTGTCATAGTCGAATGTCAGGAGGATCAATGACATCTGTGGACAATGATGTCTCCCACAGTGCCACCCGGGATGCCCCTTGTATGGAGAGTGGTGATCCAAGGTACCACTTCCTTTTTGGAAAATAGGTGTCAAAGTCGACAAAAATAAAGCCTCAACCGAACGAGGGGTTGCCGACAGAAGGGGTCAGGGACTTGGATGTGATGGGTTTAACATAGGCATGTTGGTGAGGAGTCACTGAAAACTGATGATGGAGATTTAGTGGCCCAAGGTCGGAGTATACTAAGCAGCTTGGTGGCAGTCATAGTTATTTTTGATGGGGAAATCCTTGGAGTCGGTATGACTTCCAGGGTGGGTTTAGACTGACTATGAATGTCAAGGTGGCTTGTGCATGGGGGTGTAATACTCTGACCAAGGGTGTTTAGGGACTGCTGCGATGAGAGAAAAAGATGGATGGGAGGGAAAAGGGATGTAGTGCATTGTTTGTGGTCTTTGTACACTTACCAAAAGAATAAAAAAATGAGGTTTGGTTTGTACAAAACACAGAGACGGGTACCCCAAAACTTGAAAGTGTTTTCTCACTGATGTTGTAAGGAAGGTTTTTTTCTGAGGGTGGGGGTCCCATTGGTTGGTCTCATGTGTGGGGTTGATGAAGCAGATGAAAAAATTATTGCAAATGGGATTATGCTAGTGGAGGTATGGTAGGCCAAATGTGAGGCATGGTAGTGCAATTTTCATCTGCTTGTATAACCTGATCGTCCGAGAATAGGGTTTTAGTTTGTATGGAAAAACTTGACCTTATGCATGGTGGATGGATGGGCATGAGGTGCTTCCCGGACTGAAGTGGTATGGCCATGGCATCACTTTTCCTGTGATATATGGTCTACTATGGGTGACAAGCGCCATGGAGGGGAGGCTCTACCGACCAACGAGGATGTTTATCATGTGCAGGGTGAGGCGACGATAAACATGGTCAAATATGAGGACCCTATGGTTTATTTCTGATGGAGAAATGATGTCAGGATATGTAGAGCTTATGGGACTCTATCATGCTGGGGGGTAGAATGATACTTTCTCTAGAACTTTCTCTGAATGGAGTTGCAAATGGTTTTGTGAGCTTTTCCTGCAAAAATAACTACCTCAAGTGAAAGCATCTTCTTTATCAAATATTATTGAAATTCATGAGCTTTAAAAAAGAAGATGAGAGAGGGAATATCTTCCACCGTTGAATTTTTTTTTCGGTAGTGCGAATGTGTGGCATCGCCTTTGGGAATTATGGAGTGCTGATTATAGTGCTGCTTTTGGTCTGGTGATCAGATACTCTAAGCTCCAATTTTTCCTTGGGAGTTGTTACTTGGCTCCTAGTTTTTATTTCAATTGGGATTGCCCCCATACTAAGGGCGGGGGGCGTTGCTGGTTATTGCCCCTTGTCCAAGATCTCTCTTTTTTTGGTTCGTCCACTTCTTTTTGCAGCATTTGGAGGATTGTCATAATTCTCTTGGATGTATGGTTGTTGATGAGTCTGGGAAGGGTTGCACTAGATTGACCGATGCATTATGTTGTGCCAGTGGTCCATTCTATGCGGGGAATGGGGGATATTGGTTCCCTTTTCCTTGGTTGGTATATGAGTGCTAGGGTGACTTTCATGATAGCTAGGTCGTGATACGTTCTAAGTAGAATTGTATGAGTATCCAGGGTATTTATTACTGTTGCCTAGGTGTCCTTGGGCCAAAGACCCAATCAAACCATCTGCAGAATCGACATGCATGGTGCTACTTCTGCCTAGGTGATCTTGGGAAAAATACCCGATCAAATCGTCTGCAAAATTGATGCGCATGGTACTACTGCTACCTAGGTGTTATTGGGTCAAAGACCCGATCAAGCCATCTACAGAATCTACCTACCTGGTAACTCCCTGAGTATCATGGGTGTTACTACTACCTAGGAGATCTTAGGTCAAAGACCTGATCAAGTCGTCTACAGAATCTACCTACCTGGTAACTCCCTGAGTATCATGAGTGTTACTGTTGCCTAGGAGATCTTGGGTCGAAGACCCAATCAAGCCATCAACAGAATCGATGCACATGGTCACTCCCCGAATACAGATTACTATTGATCAACGGTTGTCATTGATGTCAACCCAAGCAGCACCAAGGGCTAACCCAATATTGCATGGGAATTTTAACCTACCAAATTAATTTATTCCGGGTCAGTAATTATTTTGATGGTTTCTACTTGTTGAGATGTTTCCGTTGATATATGGCACGCCATGTAATTCTTCACAGTTTGAGAGATATTCATGTTTGAATTTTGTACCCCTAGTTAGTGGGCTCAAACCCCATGGGGTTGGGGCATGGGTCATTGAAAAGTCATAATTAATATTTTTTAAGCTCCTAAAATCCCTCCCATGTTCACTTGTTGAAGCCCCTCTCAACTTAAGCATTCATATAAATTGTGATCTTCATTTCCTCCTTAGGCAAGGGATTAAGCCATCTGAAACAGGTCATCGTGGCATTTTTGCTCTAAATTTTTTTCTACAAAGGCTCAGAAGTTGAAATGTTTATGAGACGAAGAAAAAATCTTGAGGAAGCTGCAATAAAAATTTTAGATCAAGGTACACAACATTTTTGGAGATATGATCTGTGGAAGTAAGGGTTTTTGCAGGCTCCTGAAATTCATCTCAAAGAAGTGACCTTTCTAAAATCGTCATAACTCTCTCTCTGAGTATCAGATTGGAATTCTGTAAAAATAATTGGATAGTGCATAGTCTATAATTTTCTCTCTATCAATTTTATAGAAAAATGAAGGAACAATGACACGTGGCATGCCGTACAATTGCGCTCTGCTGAAACAGTCCTTAATTAGGGCTTTGTGAGAGATTGGGTATAACTCTCTCTTGAAGAATCCAAATTGGGTCAGACCTATCGCATTGGAAAGAAGACTCAGAGGAATACTATAGGACTGAAAATCAGATATTGAAGATCTAAAATAAAAGAGATAAACCAGATTCAATATCATGCTCCTAGAAGGCAAGAAAAAGATAGATCATGTGTTGTCAAGGGATGCAAAGGACCAGACTTTATACAGCAACAAAGAAAAGAAAGGTGTAGTAGAGGGTAGCATGACAAGAGCAGCAACCAAGGTGCATAACAACAGCAAGAAGTTCATCATATGAAGTCTTCAAGTGGGTAGCACTGCATACAATCATTGTAAAAGTATCATTGTACTAAGCCATTGTAAATACATTATTGTAAAAATTGTACTAGTGTCTATCTGCCAAGGGTTGAAGAGGCAGTGTTGGGAGGTCTAGGATCTCATTAAGTGGTTGTGTCAAAGTTGGGGTTATGGTCTAGTATATATTCTTCTTCTACATCATTCTATATCATTGTAAAGTGGACCATTTTCCCTGGTACGGGAGTCCATTCTTCTTTTATTCTTCTATAGGGTGGTAGGGTGGTACTAGGGTGAGTTGTAGCTCATTGGGTGTTGGAGAATCTGTTCAGTTGACTACTAAAGTATCTTGGGCATTGGAGTGTCCATGTAGTGGGAGCTGGAGAAGAATTCTTTTCTAGATTCTAGGAATTTGGAGCTTTATTTTCAATTGGAGTTGAATATTAAAGAATTATTAGAAAATAATTAGGTGGTTTTTATCCCAGAGTGGGTTTCCACCTTAAAAATTGTGTGCATTTGTGTTCCTCTTGTTTACTACTATCATTGTACAAACACTGATAATAATTGAAGATTAACAAATGCTCTAATTGAAATGAATACTGATTCAGCCCCCCCCTCTTAGTATTTCCAACAATTACTGCTTCCTAGGTGACCTTGGGTCAAAGACTCGATCAAGCCATCTACAGTAATCGATGCGCTTGATAACTCAAGAGGATGAGGCGACCAGGTTCCCTTGTTCCTAGTTGTTGTACGGTGGTTTTGGGGGAGGAGGGACAAATGGATGTCATTCTGGTGATCGTTGTTCCTCCCGTAGGTATAGGATGATACGAGGTTCACCTCCAGATGACTGGGTGGAGGGATCCTCTTGATAGGATCGCTTGATGGGATGTAAGGCATCCCTATATTGCTGTATCTCTGGGAAATGATGGGTATAGTGCCCATAGTTGCTGCAGAAAGCGCATGCATGATTGGTATGCAACGCTTTTCCTTATCTTTGGTGGTAGGTTCCTTTTTATGGGAACATGATGTTGTGATGTCTGTCTTAGAGCCAAGGATTGGTTTTAATTCATCCAGCTCTGGGAAGATATGGGTAGGGTGGCCTATTACATCACATATGGTGCAAACTGGTGACTCCCATTTTATGGTAGGAGTAACCATCTTATTTCCTATTTTCTTGGTTTTCTTAGCCGTGATCACCGATTTTTCAATGGGAATCTCCGTTGCAGGGGTGGTCTTGACCATTTCTTGGATGAGTGGGGCCTCCTCAGGATTGAGGGGCTTCAATCCTGTGGTAGTGACGTGAGTGGCTCCTATTCTCGCAAGGGGAATGAGGTACCAAACTGGTATTGCCAATAAAATTTTTGGTAATACCAATGTTGCCAAAACCTGTTGGGAGACGAAACTAGGTGGGGGGTAGAGGAAAGGGGTTTGGGAGGCGGCATAGGCTAGAGAGGCTATCATGGCTGATGACGCAGTGCCATTACTGCTTGTGTCCATGTCCTTACTAGCTTCAACACTTGATGTGGACATCATGTACACTGGAGCCCCTGTGACATCAAGTGATGACTCATGGATAATGGGAGGATCTCATAAGAATGACCCTAGAACGGAGGACGGCTTGAATTGGTCAGGGCCATATTATTTGTACTGTGAAAGCACATCTGAGGATGTATCTACATAGGGTATAATTACATCGATATTTGTTAGGGGTCGCTTCTTGCTATGGGTCAGTTGGTCTACAGTAATGATGCGGTCCTCGTGGGGGAACATCATAATGCGAAAGACGAGGGAGGCTATGGCAGACATTGCGTACATGTAACTCCGCCTAAGGAGCATATTGTAGTCCAAGTGAGCATCCAATACTTCAATGTCTATGTGGACCATCTTTCCGGGTAAACAGACTTTGTTAGAGGCCGAAGAGGGTCAAAGGACGACCGTCGTATGCTCTAAGTGTGATGACTGAGGGTTTTAGTTCAGGAGAACCTAAATTCTGCCAAATTTTTTTTGACATGATGCATGTGGATGCACCCTCATCTACGACACATCACTGAATAGTGATATTATGTACTGAAAATGGTATCTGGAAGGTGACCTTGGAAAGAAGCCTAGGAGTGGATTTGTCTAAGTCAAAATCCATTAGGCGTGTATCGGCAAGGTTGATAGTGCCGAATGTGAAAATTAGGTCTTTCCGTTGTTTTGAGCATGACTGCAATACTTCCAAAGTTGACATAACAGTGAGAGATTGTGCTAAATCATCCATGATGCTATTATTATGGGCCACTTTGGAGTAATTTCCTGCTCACCTATTGGGTCCCTTTTCCATTTTGGGCAATGGTTCTATAGGCATCTTTGAAATGGTTAAAGGTGCAGTAGGTGCATTGGTACTTGTCCCTGACGTATTGGTGTCTGGTGCGACATCGTAATTGTGATTCCTTATTTGGAAAAACATCTCTTCGCCAGTCATGTAGATTTCATGGATGCTTTTCTCGGAGTCATCTAGATTTTGTTGATGGGTGCTGACTGTGCCTTGGTGGGGGAAAGGTTCTTGCATCACAAATGTTTGCTGGGAAGATCCTCCTTGTCCTCGGTTACTCTATAGCTTCTTCAACTTAGGGAGATCGATATAGTGGTGAGTATAGTGGCCGTACTCACCACATATTGAACAAGAATGGTTTGTTTAAGAGGTGGCCTTTTGCTTTGCCATTGGGCATTTCTTGGCTCCTAGCTCTGATTTCGGTTGGAGTTGCCTCCAGCCTGGGATAGCGATGGGCATTGATGGTTGCTGCCCCCTTGTCCAAGATTCCCTTTTGGCTTCTTTTTTTTATTTTTTCTTCACCATGTTAGGAGGGTAGTTCTCCTGGTTATATTGGTTTGGTTGGTTTTGGGATGGCTACACAAAGTTCACTTGTGCATTAGTTTGCATAGGAGGGTCTTGTGATGGGGACTGAGCATAACACGGTCCCTGGTTTGCACCTGGATATTGGAGGGGAGCTCTTCCGTCAATGTTTCTTTCTTCGTACTGGGTCCCCTGAGCCAGAGGATAAGGTCCTCCCTAGTGATACGCTTATGCCCTATTGGTAAAGTTTTGTTGAGGCATATGATGACTTTGAAAAGCGGGTTGAGGTATGTTCTGGGTAGAACTATATGTGTGACCAGGGTTTTGACTGTTGCTGCCTAGGTAACCTTGGGTCAATGACCCAATTAACCTGTCTGTAGAGTTCGACATGCTTGGAAATTCTTGATAATTTTGTAGGCCCGAGGTGTTAGGCATGATGTTGTAAATGTATCCTGACTTCATATAAATCAACTCAAGCTGCTGGGATTTGTTGATGGTGTCCTCTTTGGATATGATATTTTGCTGCACCACATCCTTTGAAATCTCTGTTGTAAGAGTTTTCAGGAACAAATCTAAGAGAACCAAATCATTGAGTTTAGTTTTACATAAACTACAATGCCGCCTCCATTCATGGAGGTGGTCCGAGATATGGACAACCAGGGTTTGTCTAAAATGTGTCAGTAATTCCATTTCGGAATCATGGCAAATGGGTAACTAAAAATATGTTAGGAATGTAGTAGCAAGGGCGCTAAAGGTTCCATGTGAAGTAGAGGGTTACTCCACGTACCAATTATTGACTACGCCTGTCAGAGTGCATTGAAATAGTCTTAATCAAATAGTGTCATCAATGATACTGTTCGATGAGCACCATAGTTGGAAGGTCATGACATGATTAACTGGGTCTTCCACTTGATTTACTTTGAACTTTGGAATATCCGAAGGGAGCTTCATGGGCATGGGAGGCCATGTAGGGTTGTGTGTGATGGGGTCATTCGTTAGCTTGGTTAAATCAGGTAGATTCAATGAAGCTAAGAATGGTGGCTGGGAGGTTGACGCCATTGCAGTGTGCGCAAACATAAAGTTCTGGTTAGGAAGAGGGTTGATCCACGATGTACCCTGCTGTGTATTCAGCTATCTTCCCGAATTGGATGCACTCTTCTACCCTCTAGGGGTCATGGGAGGAGTGATGTGTGGTGTGGCATTGAGAGACCAACTAGGGTTCCCAACTACGACTGCCCCAATAAAGGATGAACCAATAATGGTGGCAGCATTTTGTCTTTGATGCCTGAATGGAAAAAGACTTGGAACCCATCCTGGTAATGGGGGGAGGTCCAAAACATGTTTGGATTGACGAGGTCCCGTTGGATCCATCTTGGTGTCAAATAGGTCTGGGTTTTGGAAAAATTTGAGAGGATAAAGTCTATGATCAAAGCAAAATTATGGTCACATACATAAAACAAAGTGAAAATAAAATAAATTTTCCATTTAAATTAATCTATGTGATCAAGTAATCAAAAAAGTGGTTTTTGTTTGTTTGCATATGATACTAAAAATCCTAGAAGACCTATTTGTCCTCACACACTCAAATGTAACTGGGCCTTGAGAATATTTCTTGCGAGTGCTGGCACAACATCTTGTAAGAGCTGGTGATGCACCCAGTCAACTGAAGAGAATCCACCAAGGCAAAGGTATAGGGTTTGGTGCTTTCCTGCACTATCACCTATAGGGAAAGGATGCCCTATTTTTTGGCCACTAAGAACCCTCATCCCACGCGAGCGTTCGAGTCTTGGGCTTCTTGGTAAGTCAGCTAACAATACCGAGTATTAGTTGAGTTAGGTAGCCCAATTGATACTGCATGCACTGCGCCTAAGCCTAACTCCCTCTGAAACGAGTCTCTACCGTGCTCGGGTTTTCTTTTTCGTGGGCTGATAGGTGGATTTGAAGCTCCCTAAACAAACAAATTCTATGTTTCAAGATGAAGTATGATCAAGGCAGCTTATTGGATGCCTACCCCCTTGATCCTAACTTAAGCTATAAATTCTTTTGTGGCCCTTGTGGGGAGAATTTAGTGAGTTTTGTTAAGTTAGTTTTAGGTGTCTTTGCTTCGCTTAGTGGGTGAGTGTGTGTGAGAAAAAAGTGGACAAGAACATAGTTTGAACATTTGGATATGCGATGATCCTTTTCAGTATCCCCTATTAAACTATGTTGTATTATTCCTTGCTCAAAAGAAAAACATGTGCGGATTATGGGCCGCTTTCTATTTTTCCTAATTAATCTATGTGATCAACTATAGGGAGATGGCGAATTGTGAATAGGGAGCATTAATATGCTTACCTAGGATCACCAAAGGGTGCAAAGGTAGAATATATTACTTTCTCTTCTATCAACAATTCAATCCTAGTCTCAAAAATCCTAGTGCAAAGACTAATAACTTCTACAATATAAAAAAGAAACTAGATATGCATGTGTGGTCTTGGGCCACTTACTTTGTCTAGTTATCTAAGTGTGTTGGTACCAAAATTTGCAAAACATAAAATTATTTTGGAATGCAAGTTATTCCCCCCCCATACTTAAACTATGTGTGAAATTTTCAAAAATCAACTTGAAATAAAACTGACACTAAACCTACAAAAAGCAGCTAAGAGTGAGCTTTAGCAAGCTGCGGGGTAATACATCCAGTGCTAGCAGGTGTATTAGTGGATGCCAAGCACTTTACAAGCAGGAAAAGACATAAATAAGGGAGAAATTTCCCATTCTGTATTTTGCACACAAAAGGCTGAAACAGGCGCAAGAGTCTGTGCATAGGTCAGCTTTGAACACGCACCTTGAGCGCGTCTGTGGGAAAGAAAAGCACACAAATTCCTGCACAAGAATTTTTTGGATCTATTCTACTTTATTCTGTCACTTGGGATTAACAAGGGACTACAAGAGAAATCAGGGGAAATTCAACTCCACTCCATAGCACAAATAGTGGTCTTTGCAAAAAAGGCACAACCACATAAAATTGGTAATAAATGTTAGTGGAGTCACCAATCTTGTTTGAGTGTGTTTGGTTCACGTATGTACGAAATCAAACCAAATTAAGGGGCGTGGTCTACCCACTTAAGTTATTGGTAACAGGTGGAAAAAGAAGTGGAGTCAAGAAAGTTAGTGGAATAAGCTAGAATCATAAGAATACTAGATAGAGAAATAGCATGCATATATAAATTAAAACTAAAAATAAATAAACATGATCTCTGAAAAGAGTAAAACGACAACAATAATGCAAAAAATGGCTCTTGTCCCCTCTTATTGAGCGCCAGTAGTAATAAGAGTGAAAATTTACCCTCTTTCCAAAGGGCCCCTAGAACATGGGTTCTAAGTCCTGATGCAAGGATGTTTTTATCCCAAGCTTGCCTCGATGCAATCTCCCTCTCTCTCTACTATGATGGACTAAACTTGTTGGATGGCCAATAATTGAGTCCCCTCTATCTTTAGCTCTGGATCAAATACTGCTGGTATTGCTTGGGTAATTCTGGCCAGCATAACAATGTGTTCACAAGTTCTTCATCTCATGGTGGCCTTATATAGGAGAATTCAAATCCTCCTTCCCTCTCTTGGTACATTGTGGATGGTGACCCATGAGAGGGGTATGATTCCTTTGTGTGCTCCAAATATTCCATTGTGGGTTCACTTGATGTTTAAGGAGGCATTGGCAGTTGTCCTTAGGTGGCTTCAAGTGAGGAATCACTTGTCTTATGCTTTGTATGGTCCTGGAAAGTGATGTTTCGCCACTCCTAGGATTGCGCGCATATCAGGAAAAACTTCATGAAGGATTATGCGCACAAAATCATTATGAATTGTTTAAATTTGATTTTCCTCAAACCTTAGAGATTTTTTAAATACTTTCTAGATTATGTAATGTCTTCCAACCTTGTAAATCCTTCTGCTTGACATTAAGTAATGTCGTCTTCTGCTGTACGATTTTCCAGTGTTAACAATAAAAATGTTGAATTCCCAACCAGGGGCTGTTGACATCCTTAATGTACAAGAAGACCATACAACCATCTAATTGGGACCAAGATTGGAAGATGAGAAAAATGAAGGGTGCCTCCTTTTTATGCCAGCCTTAGTATTCATGACATGACATTACACAATGTCATGTCGGATTTAGGGGCCTCTCATAACTTCATGCCTAAAGTGATCATGGAAAGGATGGGATTAGAAATCACTAGGCCATATAAGGATTTGTTTTATTTTGATTAAAAAAGAGTTCAGTGCATTGGTTTGATAAAAGATGTTGTTGTTAGTCTTACACAAGTCCTTGCCAAGACAGTGGTAATGGACATTGTGGTAGTAGAAATTCCACCCAAGTTTGGCATGCTTCTATCAAGGTCTTGGGCAGCAAAGATCAAATGCACCATGCAAATGGACCTAACTTATGCCACCATCCCTATTTTTGGTGAGCAAAGAAAATTGTACATAGAAACAAGGATGGATTATATGGTAAGTAGTAAGGATAAACCTCATAATTTCCCAATCTATGCTATTGAAATTAAATTAGGATTAGGTATTCTTTTCAATGAATTGAATGATGAAGCAGAATATGAAAAGAAAACAAAAATTTAGGAGGTTTAAAATCAACAAGCAGAAAATCAGCAAATCAATGAAGAAAAGGTAGAAGGTTGGTGGTTGTTACACTTTGATGGATCAACAGGAAGAGAGGGGGTTGGAGCAGGAATTTGGATCACAAATCTATAGGATGAAAGTAAGTTTTATTCTTTCAAACTAAACTTTGATTGCACAAATAATATGGTTGAGTATGAATCTTTATTTTTGGGTTTAGAAATTTTGTAAAGATTGGGTGCCCAAAAGATTTATGTTTGTGGAGATTCTGAATTAGTTATTAAAAAGGTTGAGGGTGTATATCAAAGCAAGGATGTGAGAATGAGAGCATACATAAATTTGATCATGGAGATGTTAGAGAATTTTCAAGAATATTCCTTTATTGTGAAGACTAGGTGTTAGTCATTAGTAATTTTTTCCTTTATAGGATGACTAAGCGATTGTCATAATATTTCTAGAAACAAAGTTCATGAAACATTGTGAGTTCTAGAAATTTCACTTCCTTCATTATCCTAAGATAAAATTTTCACTATATTATCATCTTGTCCAGTCATGCCTAGCCTACCTTTCCCAAAAGACCCATCACGGGCTCATGCCATTCATTATTCACCATGTCTTGTCAAATTATCCTAAAAAACCTCTGTTTTTTATTTTACCTACAACCCTCCCCAACCAACTAAGATCACTTATCAAAGCAGCTCTATTTTCCTTCCCAAAACACCTCAAGCATTGATGATCTCAAACTATTTTTGTAGACTCTTTAAACAGATCAAGTACATTGGATTTTGATCTTCAACACATTAGTTTACCATAAACTCTGTCTCACACTTGATAGAGCCCAAGTTCTAGGTTTAAGTCCAAAAGCCAAGTCCCAGAGAGCCTCCACTAGGTCACCTAGGGTCTCATGAATCCTAGGGTGGATTTGGTATCCCACAAATCTATGTTTTATACCTACAAGGAGGTTGCTTTCAAAAAAAGAGGGAAAGGGACCAGTAACTTTGTCCAAAACTAATTAAGAGGTCCTTCAAGGGAGGTCTTTGATCTAAAGCATGAATCTAGTAAGGGGGCAGTTGCCCTTTTCTCACTTTCTTGCAAAGAATACCAAAAGGGCCATCAGATCAGCTAGGAGGTAAGGTAAAAAAAGGAAAAGTCATCACAAGAAGATCATTAGTAAACAAGAGACAACAACAAGCATATGTTTTAGGAAGATCAGGGTTGGTAAATGTTTTTGGCCAAACAAGGAATAAATGCTAGGGTTGGAAGGGCAAAGGTCACCTAACTCCATAAATGCACAATTGAAGAATTTTTGGAAATAATAAATGAGTTTTGATAGGTTTTTAAGAACTTAGAAGATAACACTGATTATATTTTTTCGTGCAACCCTAAAACCCAGGGATTTGGAAAAAATGACAAAATGATCAAAAGATGATGATGGAGCCTCCTTCCTTATAGCAGATGGCTACTAGAGAATTTCAAGCTACCTTTTTGGGGTTTTTCAAAAACAACATTGTTTTCACCTGCACTAAAAGGAGAGATGGCAAAGAATATTAGTTTAAAAGGGCTAACCTCCCAAATGCAAAATGTCTTCAAAGTAAACAAGAGAAGGCAAGCATACGGTTGAGTCTCTGAAAATGCCCAAGTTATCAGAAAGAAGAAGGGTGAAAAGGACATCAGCAAATCAACACCACAAGAGGAGAGAAAAGTGCCTTGAGGAAGTTTTCAAAACCCTCCAAAGGACAAAAAGTTATGAGACAAATGGAAAAATACCAAGACATAGTAAAAATGGGTTTTGTTAGTTTGATTTATCTTTTTCAAAGGCATAAAAGGTTTTTTGAATTCATTGTTAAGCTCATTTCCACACTTGGTAAGGAAGGAAGAGGCTCCAAAGAGAAATTCAGGGTTTCTAGACCATTTATGGGCAAACTGTTCAGGCATTGCACAAAATTTAGGCGCTGCGCAAAAAGGATCCAGCGCTACACAAACCCCCATCCCTCCCATTCAGTTTTATACGGCGCTACACAAAAAAATTTTGGCATTGTGAAAACTTCGGGTGATGTGAAAATGCATGCCTAGCTTGCCCTAAAGCCAGCAAACCCTCCATCTCGCCCGACACCTCAACTCATTTACCCGGGCGCTGCACAAACGAGCCGCCCAACTCACCCAATTGATGTGCAGTGGCTACCTTTTCCGCCCGGCGCTACACAAACAGATGACCCGACCCACCCAAAATCCGTGCAGACTGCCCAACGTTGTGATAACTCTCGTTCAACCTTTCCCAGCGCTGTGCCAACCGCCCGACCCGACAACTTGGGCAGAGGCATTGCGCAAAGTCTAAGAAGGTGCCAAATTGCAAAAAGGACTCCTTGATGCCTAAATTCATCCTTTGAGGTGCTTCCTATAGAAATTATATAAATTATGTTTTATATGTCCAAGATTCTCCTGATCTCACACTATTTTAACTTCATGCAAAATACAGAATCTATTCCACCATTTATCATTTGCGGAAATTAAATCAAGATTGCAATGCACACATGAAACAATAAAAATTCACACACATTAACATGGTTGTTTAACGGGAAAGCATGAAGATGAAAACCCAAACTATCTGTATATAATATATTTCATAGAGATCATGTAACAATCCTCATACAAATATGATCATATCAAGCTCTCAATACAATACGACTGTCCATTGGGCTTCCTACCCAATCTGCATCCATGAAGCCATGCAACTTCACTTCATCTGACTATCTATACCGCAATCCATACTCAGATGTGCCCCTGAGATACCTCAGGACATGCTTGTCTGCCTTCCAAAAGAGCTTGGTAGGCTTCGCCATCGCTTGTGAAAGCTGGTTCACAGCATAGCATATGTCCAGTTGTGTATTGACTAAATACATGAGCGAACCAACCAACTGTCGATAAATAGTGGCATCCACTACCTCTACCGATGAAGCGTCCTCCTTCCTCCAACCACTAGGAAGAGGAGTGTCGATAGGATTGCAGCCTTGCATGTGAAACTTCTCTAGTATCTCTCAGGTGTACTTGCTTTGAGAGACAAACAGTTCACCTTTCCGTTGGCAAATTTCCAATCCCAGGAAATAATGGAGGCCCAAGTCCTTCATCTCGAACTCCTTTGCAAGATCTACCTTGCATGAGTGTATCAACAGTTCATCACCCGTTAGTATTAAATCATCTACATAAAGCACAATGATCAAAAGCTTACCCTCCACCACAATCTGGTATAGGTTTGGATCTGCTTCACTCTTAGCAAAACCAAGTCCGGTGAAATAACTGTCTATCCATGTGTACCAAGAACGAGGTGCTTGTTTCAGCCCATACAATGCTCTTTTGAGCCTGCACACATGTGACTCACTACTGAATATTTAGAATCCTTCAGGCTGCTCAATGTACACCTTCTCCTCAATGATTCCATTTAGGAACGCAATCTTCACATCCATCTGATGAATGTACCAACCCATCTGCACTGAGAGAGCAAGGATGGTCTGTATGGAAGAATACCTTACGACAGGTGCAAAGGTTTCTTCATAGTCGATCCCCTCAATCTGTGAGAAGCCCCAGGCAACAAATCTTGCCTTATACTTCTCAATGCTCCCATCAGTAGCTTGCTTCACTTTGTAGATCCATCTCGAACCTACCACTGATTTCCCTTCCAACCTTGGGACAATATCCCATGCACTTTTTCTGAAAATCGAATCATAATCTTCCACCATGGCATCTACCCATGCGGGATCCTCCACAGCTTCCTCGAAAGAGGATGGCTCTGTCACAATACACTTGCTCATCAGAGCCATGTATCCAGTAAATTGGTTAGGTGACTGTCTCTGTTAGCGCTGTGATGTAGGAACTCCTACATTCTGCACTGCATTAAGATTCAGTCGCTCAGATTTTGTAGTGCGCTTCCACCCTCTGATGTTTGGCACTGCATGAGTGGTTTCTTCCACTCCACGAACCTCCTCTTGTGGCTGACCCACATCTTGAGGCTCATATTTAGGAAAAAGTAGCTCCTCCTCTGCATGCTAGTGTTACTCCCTCTCAAGCGACAACTTCATGGCTTTCTCCTCATGAAATTTGATATCCTGTCGCACGACAGTCATCTGACTGTCTGGAAAATACACATGATAATTGTGGGATGTTTTTGTGTACCCAAAAAATATCCCAACCTCTGTGGTCAGCTCCAGCTTCTTCATGGCATCCTTCGTCACATGAATGTAAAAAAGTGAGCCAAAAATCTTCAAATGAGAAATATCACGCTTCTTACCAGAAAACGCCTCTTCGGGTGTACTCATGCCAAGTACTCTATGAGGACAACAGTTTTGCACATAAACTACAGTGTTGCATGCCTCAGCCCACAAGTGTATGGGAAGGTCCTGATCATGCAACATCGCCCGTGCAACACCCACGATCATTCTGTTCTTCCTCTCAGCGACCCCATTTTGCTGTGGGTTATGAGGCACTATGAGTTATCTTCGAATTCCCTCTTTTCTACAGAATTCTTTGAATTTTCTAGAGATGTATTCAGCACCATTATCACTCCGGAGAGCTTTTACTTGCTTCCTCAAATCTTTGTCAACCAGCACCTTGAACTCACGGAACTTTGAGTATGTCTCGCTCTTCTTCTGCATGAAGAAGATCCAACACTTACGAGAAAATTCATCAACAAATATCACATAATACCTGTGCTTTGCTGCTGAAGCAACTGAGAAAGGTCCACACAAATCTATGTGAATTCTCTCAAGGATCATTGAAGCATGAATATCCTTCTCATGAAAAGTTTTCTTCACAAATTTTCCCAAAGTACATCCCTTGCACTGATCTGACTGTGTAAGTGTACCTTTGGGAATCCCGGTAGAAATCTGCTGCAAAATTTTCAAAGCGCCATGGTGAAGATGGCCTAATCTCCTGTGCCACAATTTGCCCTCATCTCGGCTCACCACTCCTTATGCTTTGCCTGCAATTGTAGCGTAGCCACCTACCTGTAATTGATAAATATTCTTAACTCGAATCCCTATCCTCCTAGTTTGACCAGTTGTTTTATGGTGCAGGAAAGATTTTCCCTCGCTAAAAACAACATCATAACCCTTGTCTTCCAACATCGCCACGGAGATCAGATTCTTCTTCATCCTGGAAGATGCATGACATCCTTCAAGATGAAAGGTTTATCAAACTCCCTCTCAAAGGAAATGGTCCCGTACCAGTCGCACTATATCTACCATCATCACCCATCTTGATGTGCACTCCAAGATCCTTTTCCTCTAGATCACTAAACAAATCTTTGTCTCCGGTCATATGGAAAGACACACCACTGTCAAGAAACCACACCGATCCCATAACACTTGAAACCAAGCATGCGATCAAAGAAAACTCGAGCTCAAACTGCGAGGCTAAGGCCTCTCCTGTTGCAGAACCAACAATTCTCTTATTCTTCTTCGTCTGTGGGCAATTAGTGGTGAAATGCCCGTGCTGGTGACAGTGAAAACACTTCACCTTGGACAAATAATTCTTCTTGCCTTTAGCTTCGGATTTGGAAGATTTCTTCCATTTTCCTTTTTGAGCTTTGGAAGCCAAAGCACAATTTTCTTCATATTCATTCTTCGATGAAGATCCATCCCTGGTACCCTACCTTATCTCCTCCTGCACAAGATCTGACCAAAGTCGCTCCCATCCTGGCAGTTTCTCCCTTCCATTGACATAGTCTTTGTAGCTATGCCAACTCTTCAGAAATCCAAGGAGATCCAACCTCACCAAGTCTTCTTCATCAATAGTAAAACCCAGACTTCCCAGCTCATCCTTGCAGTGGACAAACTTCATGAGGTATTTTGGAATACTGTCGCCTTTCTCCATTTTTATTTTTCTGAGCTTGTCTTTAAGTGCCAACTTCCTCTGGTCACTTCTGCTTTAGAAAAAGTATGTCAAAGCCTTCCACATTAAGAATGGAGTATATTTCCTGTGAAGGCTAGAATTAATGTGGTCCTTCACACCTTCCAACAGAATCCTTCGACACTTCGCTACCTTCTTTTGCCATGCGTCAAGTGCGGCTGCATCGCTAGAAGCAGGCTTCAGAATATCAACATCTATGAACACCTTGAACCCATTATCATCCAAAACCACCTCCATCCTGTCATTCCATGCTATGTAATTCGAGCTACCCTCCAGGGCATACTCTAATCGCAATCCATTGAAAGACATTTCAATGAATGCTTAACTTCGACACCAAGAAAACACTGCAGCAAATTCGAATTCTACCAGCGCAAAACTCAATCGCTTCAATAATTGCAATTTCCTCCAATGATCAACACTGCTTTGATACCATGTAGAAATTATATAGCTTATGTGTTATATGTCCAAGATTATACTTATTTCACACTATTTTAAATTCATGAAAAATACAGAATCTATTCCACCATTGATCATTTGCGGAAATTAAATCAAGATTGCAATGCACACATGAAACAATAAAAATTCACACACATTAACATAGTTTTTTAACGGGAAAGCCTGAAGCTGAAAACCCTAATTATCTGTATATAATATATTTCATAGAGATCATGTAACAATCCTCATACAAAGCTGATCATATCAAGCTCTCAGTACAATACAATCGCTACACACTAAGCAAAAATCTACACTGATTTTTGCCCTCCTGATAGCCTGCCTCTACTGTGCAATCCCTGCTGAAGAATGGCTCTGGATGAGTTAGAATTGCTCCAGCCTTGCTCACCCAATCCTCATTGGCATCTCCAATGAGTGTGTGGTGCATACAATGCAACACTATAGTCACAACTGATAGTCACACTTGCTCTTTCTCTAATCTCTCCATTGAGTCTCCACTGATGTGTTCTGCACTGTAGTTAACTTTTGTCTCTGTCCAATTAAATAATGAGTTATTATTTAGTGAATTAATTTAACCAATTAATTCACTCAACTCCACTGAAAGTATCAATCAGTTATAAATAGACACAATCAGTTCAACTGAGTTTAACTCCACAAGTGTAGTTAAACTAGAAATCAACTCCACCAAACTCTGCCACTTGAGTTCTAACAAAAGTCCTCCATGCATGAACCACCTGTAGCTATAGGAATTGCGTAATTCCTTCAACTAGCTGATCTTAACAATCTATTAACTGAATGTCAGTGCTCCAAGAGAATAATATAATGTTTAGAGTCCAAATATTATTAAGAGCTAATAATATCTGACATGTCTATTTTTAGACTGGCAGTCTAAAAATAGACTTCGCCCAAAATTTCTAAAAATAGATGTCCATCTATTTTTCCATCTTGACCAACCATCCACAAATAGCATCCTGCAACTCATAGAATATGTTCGACATGTCTAAAAATAGAGATAGTCTAAAAATAGACTTTGCACCAAAAATAGCCTGCGGGGCCCACTTATTGAAGGTGACTCTTTTCACTAAGTTCATCATCTTGTTGAATCTAAACACTTCCAAGATTGAATAAAGTTGAAGAAAGTAGTAAGTGGTATTTTCTCTTGATCCCCCAAGCAAATTTGCAAAAAATCTTGGTATTTTTTTTGTTATTGAGGTAAAAACCCTAGGAGGGTGAAACCCTTGGTCAAAGTCACAAAGGAACCTTGATCTTCTAAAAAGGAATTTTCAAACCAAATTTGATAGTAGGGGTGGGTAAGGGAATTAAGGTTGTTACTATATTCATGGTTAAACTCCTCAAGTTGCAAAACCACTCACAACCTCAGAACTCATCTCCTTAGCTAAAGTTGATCTCATCATCATTTCTCACTTGGTTTTTCCACTAAACCTCAATTTTCAGACCAGTGTCTCCCATCACCATGTTAGAGACTGAAAAAAATAGTGGTAGTGGAGGAGGTCAAAGGCTTCAAAGACAAAGCACAAGGGAGGGAAATTTAATAGGTTGGAACCCCAAAATACAGTGGCTATCACAACTTCTCCTAGGATCTTGTCATGCTTTCAAAACACAAGGTGTTTTCAGTTTTATGAGAAGGTCAAGCAGGTGAAGAGAAATCCTGAGCTTACAAGGCTCCTCATCCTTAATTTACAAAACAAACATGTAGACCTAGCAGGGGTGAAATTTGGGATTTCAGCAATGTCCATATCTGAAGCCACTAGTATCCCTTCAGTGGGTGAGAAATGGTTCAAGAATGGTAAGATAGAAAGAGATTTATTTTTTCCATTTTTCAAAAGGAGGTATAGAGAAGGCAACATCGCAATTTTCCCTTTCTCACATCTCAAACACTGGTATGCACCCTTGATGTTGGCTATCATAAAATACTTCACATGTGAGGGGAGATGCTCCAGGGTCTATACCTATCATCTTAGACTCCTTATGCATTTCACAGGGGTTAAGGCACTTGACCTACCCTACTATCTCTACAGGAGTGTTATGAAAATGTGTTCTGTTGTCTAAAGGAGGAGTTACCCCCAACAAATGTATAGCTTGTTCCACCATTCCTTGATCAAGATGGTGGTTGTAAATTAGCTAGAGCAGTTGGGTGTACCTTGGGATGTTTTCATACACAATGAGTTCTTCTCAAACCCATAGCATCCTCATCAAACAAATTTGCCTTCCTCATCTACATAAGTGCCCTCACCACAGGCACACATCCCTTCCTCTCCTTCTCTTGATGCACCAGGTGAAGCAGGGAGTGGAACTCAAGGATCACATAGAGATCAGGGTGAGGGTGAAGAAGTCAATGAGGCAAACATAGAAATGTATGAAGAAGAGGCAGAGGATATGGGAAGTGATGGAGGAAACAATGATGAAACACAAGGCAGTGAGCATAATGAACAAAAAGATCATAGTGGAGATGATGGAGACAGTAGGGAAGAGCAGCAAGATGAAGAAGGTAGTCAACAAAGTGCACAATACAACCAAGGAAATATTCTTGACAGTCATGACAACTGTCATGAGTGTCATGACACTAATTAGTTTCTAGATAACCAAGAAACTCAAAATGATAGTGCAGAAAATGACCAAGGAGAGTACATCAATAAAGAACAAAGCCAAGATGAGGCTGATGGCAGTGATGAGGGTTAAATCAATGATGAAAACATGGTCAAAACTACCATCATCACCCCTCACACATGCACATACTACAGAGGACAAAGAGATGTGTTTGCTACCTCAAAAAGGCAAAGGGCCATCTCTCCTCAAGCTATCAAAAAAGTGGACAAGGGCAAGGAAAAGGTGGGAAATATTGACCAGCAGGTAAAGGTCAAGAGGAGTAAAAGGATAAAGAAAACTACTCAAGGGCCTGAGTTCATTGACTTAGATAGTGATAATGAGGATGAGGAGATGACCACTAAAATGCTACACCTAGACAAAGATGCACAAATCAGGGAGTGGAGAAGGATTTTGAAAGAACATAACACATCATTCAGTACTACAAGAATGAGCACAAGTACTTCAATAGGATCAATAGAGGCCTTGCTCTCCAAAAGAAAATGACCAAGCATTACGCAAAGAAGAGCAGGATTGCTTGTGCCAAACTCAAGGAGGCCCTCCTTGAGGTAAAAAACCTAAAAGAGGCAAATGAGAATAACAGCCTTGGAATTTTGGCTAAGGATTCCTAGTAGTTGTCTGAAAACATGTAAGGGAGGTCTCCAACAATTTTGAAGGGATTTGGAGAAAATTTTGTTTTTTGAGAATTTTTGGACTAGTTTACACAGCGCCATTGGCGCTCCGCACAAATATGGGGCATATTTAGGAGGAAATATTGAAATATTTGAATTTATCATGACCTGCACAACATCCACACAAAATTTCAGAAGATTTGGAGCAGGTTTGACTCCTCAAAAGGTCAAAAAGCACCTCAAAAATCACCTTTCTCCCCCTGTTTTAGGCCTGGTGCTGTGCAAATGATGGTCTAAGGATTTTGGAATTTTTGACAAGGTTACAGGATCTGGATCAGAAAACCACAAACATTTTTGGAAATTATTCTCTTCAAGCTTTCCAACGAGCCATCATGGAGCCAACTCTGACATCGAGAAGTGGTCCAAAACTTGGTTGCAAAACAACCTATTTTTTGCAAAAGTAGCGCTCCGCAAATAGACTGTCTTTTTGCCAAAAATTCAACAAAAGACACAAATTTATGGCTTGGGAAAATCACTCCAAATTTGATTGAGGAGTTATATTATGATATTTTTCATTTATTAGCTTATCTATTATGTGTCTTGGGCCTTGCATGGTCATTAAGCACATAAATGACATTTATGACAGAATTAGGGTTTCTGGGAGCCTCTTATGGTTTCCACCTCCTCATTTTCTCCAAAAATAGATCATGAGGCTCTTATGTATTGGGTTGGATTTTGATGAATGATTCTGAATTAATACATAGTCCCTTGGAATTCGAAAAAAACTTGATGTCTTGGAGTTTATGAATGCCTTGTTTAGTTTGTTGATGGAGGAGGACTGGTTGCAGGATCCATGAGTCTGGTTGATGGTGAAGTGTTTCTTTTTGTTTATGTTTTCTAGTTTATCATTGTGTTTCCATCTTTCTATGTTGCAGTAGGAAAAATAATTTAGACTAAGAAATGATTTCTAATAGCACCTTAGGTTTGTTTTTTCTTCACTGCCTTAATCTTTTCTTCTCCTAGGACATGTTAGAGAATCCTTCTTTGCTCTCTAAGGATCTCCTAAGCTTGTTTATTTCTTGAATGGTTTAAAATAGATGGTATCCAACATGATTTATGGCTAGCCCTACTTCTTGTTGCCACTAAGAACACTATTCTTGAGGTCATCTATTTAAAGCATCATTACTTAGGTTTGTCAAAGAAGTTTGTTTCAATCCTGCTCTTTGCATTTACTTCACTAATTGTTTTAAAGGACCTTCATAGCTATAATATTGGATGTTCAGGGTTTCTCTCCTTCTTTGATTATAGTTATTTGTGCATCTTAAATTTTTTCTGTATTTGATGATGAAATGACTGAAAGTTAAATAAGTTTCTTACCTTTCTGTATTTCATTTGAATGTTTTTCTTGGATAATTATCTACTTTAAGTTTGAATCAAAGAGTTTAGGGTTTTATTTGCCTTTTATTTTCTCTCTATGCTTATGATTATTCCAAATTCCTTTTTTTAAGTAAATGATAGAAAATTATTTATTGCTCTTTGTCAAACTTTGTTTCTCAAAATTAATGTCCATCTCATGATCCTTCAAACCTCAAAGATCCATCAACCAAGCTATATTTTCCCTACAATACTCCCTAATCCATTAATGAACCTATCATGACCTTGTTAGACTCCATTGCCCAATGACTTTAAGTTTTCCTTATTTCTATCTAGTCTATCTAAGCATCCTACCCAACCAAAAAACAATCAACAAACCCGATATTTCATAACTAGCCTAAATTCAACCCTAATCAACAAACAAGTTCACATCTTTGCACCTAATAGAGAGATCCCTATTTGAATCCAGGAAGGCTAGGTCCTTGGATTCCAAAGCTTGGTTTGATGTTACCCCTGTCCATTTGTATCTCAAATCAATCTAGCAAATTATGGGGAGGTAACATAATAGCGATCACGGTGGGACCTTGATTAAAAAAAATCCTAGGTATTCCTTAGGAATTCTCAAAATCTCTGTTAAGCTTAGAAAATCAGCTGATAGCCAAAGAGTAGAAACTAATTGCCTCACCATCCTAGCAAGATGATGACTCAGCTAGAAGATACTCATTGAAACCTTAGGGCTGCATAAGAGAAACTCAGAAAACCCAAAATGGTCCCTAGATTAATTTTTGTCAAAATTTGGTGGTGGACCATTAGATACATACCCCCAAAACTACAAAAACATCCACGTGGTGACTCCACTAGCCTCCAGTAGCCCTTTTTCATCTCATTAGTCCCATAGGCTTTCCTAGGATTGTGTCAAATCAGTCCAAATTAGTTTTAGGGCCTAGTTATACCTTGTGTGAGTAAAATAAACAGTAAAAGAATTCAACCTTCCAAAAACAGTCCCAAACATTTCAGCCTCTCTAATTTTTGAATAAGAGATATGGCTTCACAAAGGATAAATACCATATCTCACCCAGACCCAAATACTCCTACCATAGTTGATGATCCAGAAAATATTTTGTGGCAAACTTCTAAAGCTGGAAACTCAACCACTGTTAGGACCATTCATAGGGAAAGCTTTGCACTAGAACAACTTAAAATTTCACAAGATCCTCAGTTTGACTTGCACCATACCAAGAACCTATTCAGGACCAAGTCACAAAGTAGGATTGACCAAGCTAACCTTGAGCTCATAGATTTGCAGTAAAGCTCCAGTAGAGAAGCTTCTCCTTCCACTCCACCTGACTTTCAGCTTCTCCACCACTTCAACTCTTTTCATCCCAAATCTGCTTAGAATCAGTTCGCTGGCCCAAGTACCTCAACTACACCCATTCACACCACCATTGTGCAAACCACTTCACTCCATCCTCCTCCACCTCCCGCAAACCCCCCCTTGTAAATTAGCCTTTGTTTCGGTTTCCTCCCATCATGGTAGCTTGGTATGCTCCACTGTCTCTACCACAAACACTATTTCCTTTTCCAAATGATTGTCAGTCCAAGATCCCTCACTTCACGGGGACTGAATCTATTACTTCCCAGAAACATGTAGATAGAATAAACGATGTTTTTGACGACATGGAGATAGAAGAAGAAACCATGCAAATGAGGATTTTTTCCTAGAGCCTAGGAGGAGAACCCAATAAATGGTTTAAAAACTTACCTCCTAACAACATACATGATCTCCCTTCCCTCTACCAAACTTTTATAAAAAAATGGGAAATCAAGAAAAATCCCCTTCAAATTCTTTCCGAATATAACAATCTTAAAATAAATTAGGGGGAAAGTGTTCAGGACTACTCCACTAGGTTTAATAGTGTTTAAAATGACCTCCAACCTCACATGAAACCCCCTCAAGGCTTAGCCTTAGTAAAATTTACAGAAGGTTTTGATGCTGACATGGCCTATCAACTAAGGGAGAGAGATTACCTAACTCTAGAAGACATGCAAAAGGGGGTTGTGAGTGTAGAAGCCAACTTAATTGAGAAAAGAGTTAGGATGAGATCAGAGAAGAGTGTAACCTATAAATATGAAACAATACCTTCAACCTCCTCTTCTGACACCAAAATTGGCTCCCTAGTCAGGACAATGGAGAGGATGATGGAAAAAATCAGTTTGAATGAGAGAACACCTCCTAGGGAAAACCAAGTCAATCCTCAAAATAGGAATAGGAATCAGAATTTTAGAAGAGACCCTCCCCAAATTAGACAAAGAGAGAATGACCAACAAATTAGACTCCCTTTCCAAGACAACTATGTAGATGAAGAGGAGAGAACCAGAACAGCTGGAAGAAGATCATGTAAATTTCATAGGTTCTGATGATGAGGATAATACATTTCTTACCGAAGAAAAAAAACGATGTTCTCTTCAAAGCCAAATGAAAAATCATATGAAGATTTTGAAAACTACAAACTAGGATTTGAGAATGCCATAATGGAAGTCCATAGGCAATATGACCTTAGGAGAAAAAAGAATCAAGATATTCCTAAAACAAATCATTCAAGCACTGCTGTTAGGAAAAATCTTGAACATATTCCTAAAAAGACAGTGGAAAACACAAATACTATGGCTAAGAAAGCTAATCCAAACAAGCTAAAAAGTAGCCAACCTAGTAATGATTCAATCTGCCCTAGTACTTCAACTAGTGGCCCTGAAAAAACATTGTTGTCCAAACCATCAAATCATAATCAACAAATAAAAAATGTAGAAAAGTTTATGGATGATAAAACTGATGTAAATGTAATAAAGACAACTACGCCTTTCAGCTTTGAAGGGGAGATTTCCAAAATCAAGATAACCATGCTCCTCACTAAATTGGTGACCCAAGAGGTATATAGATCCCAGATTTTCAAAGTGTTAAACATAGGGAATGATGCCGACACTTTAAACTTAACTGATGATAAACCAGAGCTGTTTTTTGGTCCTGAAGTGGAGGGAATCTATCAAGAAGGAGTTGTCCCCCCTTTCTATGTTAGTCTGAACATACATGACAAAATTTTGCATAATGCTATGCTAGACTCCGGTGCTTCTCACAACCTCATGCCAAAGGTTGTGATGGAGAGATTAGGTCTAGAAATCACAAAGCCTTACAAAGACTTTTACTCTTTTGATTCAATTATGGTTAAGTGTTTAGGCCTCATCAAGGATTTGTGTGTCAATCTAGCACAAATCCCCGCTAAAAGTCTAGTCATGGACATAATTGTTGCTGACATCCCCCCAAAGTATGGCATGCTTCTATCTAGATCATGGGGGGCCAAACTCTAGGTTAGTCTTCAAATGGACATGACTTATGCCACCATCCTAGTCTTCAACCAAACAAGGAGGTTGTACTGGGAATCCCACATGAAATATATGGTGAGTAGCTTAGATAGGCCAAATAACACACTGGTTTATTCCATTCACTTAGATCTTGACTCATTCATCTTGTACAATGAAAATGATATTAATGAACAAGTTAATGACAATGGAGGAGAACTAAGCCTCTTGGAACAACCAAATCAGCCCTCTAACCAAGAAAATGACACCCAAGACTCTAGCATCCCTGAGGTACAAAACAATGAAAATTTTGAAATTGACACACTTTGGCATATGTGCTCTGATGGCTCTTATGGTAAGACTAGCTCAGGAGTTGGGGTTTGGATCCATAACACAAATGAAGGCCATTCCTATAGACTAGATTTCTAGTGCACTAGTAACATTGCAGAATATGAGGTTCTCCTTATTGGTTTACATTTACTTAAAGACCTCAAAGCTAAGAAAATCTCGGTTCAAGGAGATTTAGAACTGATCATTAGACAAATAAAGGGAGGATATTCAACTGAGAGAGTATGGAAATGTTGCCCTAGAACTTCTCAAAACCTTTGAGAAGTATGAGCTCACTTTCATCCCTAGAGCCCAAAACTGCCTTGCCAATGACCTTGCTTTTGCTGCAAGCAATTGTCCATTACCTTATGAAAATAAACAATACCTCATCAAAGTAAAAAACAGGCCTACTGTACTGGAAAACTTGGACCATTGGCAAGTGTTTGAGAGTGATGAGAAAATAGATGATTTTCTGCAATCTAGAAATGAATTTACAAGCACAAAACAGAGTTTAAGATTCGAGAGAAATAGTTTTGTTGAAGATGAAACTCCAAAAAAAAAGATATCCTTTAATGCTGATATAAACCACATTCAAAATCCTTGTGTTGCAGAAATATTTGATAAATTATATCAAAGATAACTTGAGGTTTTGCAATGTAAAGATGACACCTTTCCAAGAGGCTTTACACCATTATAAGAGTTGTTTGATTTTAATGATGTAGCTAAAAAAACCAAGATGGAATCCACTGAAAAAAATGTAGAAGAATGTAACATTGTGTTGTGGCCAGCAACAACCCCCCTTCTTATTTAGTATTAGTAATAATACTAAATAAGTGGGGACCCTTAGTTTAAAATCCAAAAAATTGATTGATGTTTTGTTTTCATTTTCGATAAAACTCACTATCATTGACTTAAAGAAATTTCTTTGGGAAAAGCTTTAAATAAACTTAAGTTTATGATAGATTACAATAAAACCTTTCTTTGAATATCACATCCATTGCACACAATCCAAAAAACTATTTATCGCAAATCGCATATTGCAAAAAATACATTAACATATATTTTTCATATATTATATTTTGCGATATTGCGATTTCGCGATATTGCAATGTCGTGATATTACAATTTCACGATGTTACTAATTGCGAATTATGAAAGTTGCGATTTGGGATTTTGCGATGATTTGAATTTATGAAAACTGCGATTTGCGATACAGTGATTTTGTGATATTGCAGAGCAAATCGCATATCACACTATCACAGATTCTTGAAGCTCGTTGTATGAAGAAAATATTTTCGTAAATCAAGACCCGTTATGCACCTTAATGTCAAGTTATGAATGGATTGTCAATTATTAATGGAAAAGGATTTTGTTTTGATCGAAGGGTTATTTCACGACTAATAATAGATTTCATACGCCTTCAACATTTAAAACTATCCCGTCACCTTTCTCATGTCATTATTCTCACTTAATTAGTAAAACTACAGGCGCGAAGAACAGGAGACTATAAAAAGCGAGACTCAGAGCATTATGGGAAAGAAGGAGAAAGTTCTGAGTTCTAGAAAGAAAGAGAAAGCTCCAAGTTCTGAAGCTAAAGAGATGGCATCTTTGTATGCAGACACTGTTTGCAATAAGGACGCTGGCATCACCACCTGGGAGGGTATGTTTAGTTTGCTTGAAGAAGAGAACCCAAGGGTAATGGATGTTTCAGTTACCGCGGGCTCAAGTAATTCCTCTGAAGCATCTCTTACAGAGCTGGCTTGTTCGTTTTTGCACCGGATAGCAGCAAGACCTAGAATTCTTCCATATACAGATATGGTCAAATGGGTACCGGATAGCACCGATATCACAGACATAAAGTTCAAAACTCCAGGTCAAGATCTCATCGGCTCGTTTACTCCAGAAGATTTTAGGCTTATGTATCATTTGCCGGAGCCTCAGGCAACTTACAACAAACAATTTATGGAGAAATTTGCAAAGGAAAATGAAAATTTGGCAGAATGCACTAAAGAATGGACCAGAAGAGATGAACCGCTGAAGAAATATAAACACGGTATGTACAGTACCAGTTCACTCACCTCTCCATATTGTTTTGCTGCTGCTATGTTATATAAGCTTTTTGGTAAGCCTGACATTAATAATATTTTTCCTTAATGGCTTCCCTTATTGAATGCTGCTGTTAATGCCACCATTGTAGACTGGGCCAAAATACTGTCTAATAATTTAGCCATGGCTATTTTCAATTACCGGTCTAAACAGACTGTGTCTCGGAGGATTTATCCTCCTTTTTATCCATCTGCCTATGTTATGGATTCAATTTGCTTTGTTTCTAAATTCCCTTTAATGGGTTGGCAATGGACAATTCAGGATCCCCTGCCCATCTATGTTTATCACAAAGAATTGTGGGAGTCAAAATTCATTCCTCATTTTTACAAGATTTGCCATGGCATAATGTTGCCTCTGTATAGAGTGTTGTATAATAAGGATGCCCCAAGGTTTTCTCCTGAAGCAGAAGTAGACATTCTCCCCATCGCAAGATGGTTTGGAGAAGAACTGTTTACTTATGTGAGGGTTTTTGGGAGCTTTGCTTCTCCTCATGTTTTGCCCTTATATGTTCCGAATAAACTTATAGCTCGGGAAATTGCATATCAAACATGTGGAGACAGAGGTTTAACAAAAGAATTAAAGGATAAAAAGAAGGCCATCTGGCCATAATTAACTATTTCTTGCGGAGCATTTTCATTATTTGATGTTGGTCACGCATTTAAGGAAGTTAGCAATGTTACATGTTTAAAATTGTTTAAGTTTCTGAGAAGGCTATTTGATCCGCATGGTATTGTCAAGGATTTCACCACTGTTGTCAAAGTCAGAGTATTTTATGGAGAAGAAGATCTTTTTAATGATATGTTTCAAGAAAAATGTTCATTTAAAGACATTTTGAATTTAGCTCAAGCGCGGTTCTCCCTAGAAGAATTTCAAGAGTTTAAAATATACAGAGAAAGAAGATTGACTACTATTCCTTTGGATAATCTGCATTTGGAACCCGCAAGGGAACCAACACCTAGTGTCAGTCTTAGTGGCAGCTCATATTTAGAAAGGTCTAAGTCAAAGTCTGACAAAGAAATTTCTGAACATTCTAAAAAATCTGATCAGGATAAAAGTGAAGGCTCAGTCAAAGATACAGTTCAATCAAAAGAGTTGTCACAACAATAGACTTCAACTACTCCACAGTTGAATCTTCCACCTCTTAATATACAACAACCATCCATCAGCACTCAGTTAGATAAAGAATGTGAATCATTTAATGATTTGATTAATGTTGAAGGACATAATATACAAACTCCTGTACAGACAGCAAAAGGTTTGATTACAGAAATAAGTGGCAATGTCACAGAAAAGGAACATATAGCTATTACTCCCTCTGCTGAGCTTGTACTTAAAATAGAGGAAATTCCTCATGTGGATATTTTCTACAGCCTGCAACATAAAGCAGTAGTAAGGAAGCAAAGAAAGAAGAGAAAATTAGAAAGTGCACTCTCTACTGATGTAGAACAATTGGATGTTTTATGGAAAGATCCTACTACGGATCCCACTGAAAACCTTACTAAATTATCTCAGATTACAGGAGCTTATGCCTCCGTGACTATTGACAAAGCATCTGAGGTAAGGCTGTTATTAAATGAAAAAGAAGATCAGATACAGGTTCTGCAACAACAATTGCAACAAGCACATGCCAACAGTGAAGCGCAGATACGATTTGAAAAGTTACAGCAAGAGTTTCAGCAAATGAAGATCGGGTATCAGAAAAGATTGGCCAAAAAAGAAGAACAAATACAAATGATGCAAGAAACGCATAAAGACGACCCCAAGCTTACAGAGTTTATCTCCGAGTCTATTTCTTTGAATAATCAATTGCTGCAACAACAAGATATATTATGCTAGAAAATCTCACAGTGGAACTCTTTTTGTCAAGAAAGTGATAAGATCACTAATCATGTCGTAGAATTACGACATGATTATGATTTAATAAATGAAAGAGTTACTAATTATTTGTCATGGCAAAAGACAGAGGAAGGAAAAAGAGTAGGAACACCAATTATCAATGATAGTCATAAAGAAATGCTCTTTAGCATTTGGGATGCACAGATCAGAGAGGCAGAAAAATTAGCAGAGGAAGCAGCTACAGCGGCGAGCAACATTACTAATTGTGTAAATGATAATTTGCACAAGGTTAATTTAATTTCAGAAACCATTTCGGGATACCTACCACAAGCACATCGATTGCAAATAGAGTGGAAATAGAAAGCGGAAGAGAAGGAAAAATCAATTCAAGAATTGACAAAATTAAACTGGGATTCTTACTGGACCTGTCTAGTAAAACCACACAGTCAATGTAGTACTCTTAATTGCATCATTAATTCTGCTGAGAAGATCACGCCAACACTTTCTGACTCCGTCTTTTCGGGGCAATTGAAATATGAAGTCGGCCAACCCCCTCTTCTCAAATCAATGCTGGATGCTTGCAAATTCAAAGACCAAATTCACAAGTAGTTAGTTGTTAAATTTAGTTTTAGATTTAGTGTTAGTTTTACTTTATTTTTTCCTATAAAAAGGACGGTCATTTAAACCGAATCCTAAATTTTTGTAATAAACTATAATTAGATTTAGTTAGTAGTATTTAAACCCTTCTCATGCATTTAGAGAAGGGTCCTAAAATTTGTCAAAAACTTGTCCTCAGAACATGCACTTCTGCACCCTTAGAGGAGGTTTTGATGAATGAATGGAACGAGATTTATTGATATATGTGTCTAGTATCTGCTACTAATGTTGCATTTCTGTACTCTTAATAGATGTTGGATTTAGAAGATATAAATCATTATTGCTTCTAGCTCATGAGTAGAACCAGTTATAAATTGTACTTTTATCTCTTAACTTTTTCTGCTTCTATGTTAAAAGTGATATTTATGTTTAGTTATTTATATATTGATGCCTGAATGCTTCAGTTATCATTTGGCACTTTTGTACGGTGATGACTATTTGTTTATGCTTAACGTATGAATAGCTTATTATGTGATATGTTTTCCACAATCGTTTCATCTAACTTTTTATATGAAGTGGTTCATCTTTATTGAATTCTCTTCTTATAGCAGTTGAATAATCTTTATTATCAGTTTTTATTTGGAATTATTTTAGATCGCATAAACAAGATTTTATCCCTGGTTTATTTTATAATTAGATATTTCTGTTTAAATTAGAATACAATTTTCATATAATTAGATTAGAAATAGAATAAAATCATTTCACTTAGGAACCTTTTTTAGAAAATAAATATCTATTCTCAACATACACACACAAATTGGGAAACTGGTCCCATTATCCCCAGTCGGACCCACTACACCAAACGGAAAAGGAGCTGCTAACCAAGGTCCGGATCGGGTGGGTATCTCCCTTGTTGTAGACTCGATTTTCGGGGCTTCAACATATTTGGCACTAGAAGGAGGGCCACGAAATATGAATGGCAAGTAAATCTAAATCTAAATACCATTCTGAGAGTAAAACACCCTCACCATCTCCCCCGACTTCTCCATCGCACTCAGAAATTGTAAATTTAGAGCCAGAAGTCGCAAGAGCAATAGACACTGCTACAAACCCTGAATTTTCAGAAGAATCTGCTATTGAACCTCCTGAAGTTGAATCTTTTATTCACAAACTTCAGCGATTTTCGATATCACCTCAAGGATTTGATAAATCTCAAGGCAGTGTAACTTCACAATATAATTCTGCTCATCCTCTTACCAGATTACAGAGTGAAAAGCTTGGCATTCAGCCAACTGAGTTACCTCTACCTACAAGGAAGAGAGCTATGAAGTCACCTAAAGGGTCTGATAGCGAGACTCTTTCAACATCATCATCCATCTCGACCTCTTTACCACGAAGTCAACCGTCCACTCCTCCACTTCAGACCATTGTCCCTCACTCCACTAGAAATTCCACATCACCTTCTCAATCATCTGCAATTATAATATCCTCATATTCTCAATCACAGATATCATATTCTACACTTTCCTCTGTTAGTAGTTCAACGATGGCCCAAATGCCATGGAATAATCCAGGGGCAGTCTTAATGCCTGCACCCTTGAGTCAGTTACCAGCTCATCCTGAAAAATGGCTGCCTAATTTTAATCCTAAAGTAGGCATGTTAGCAGAAGAACATATAAACAATTTTATACTGTCTATAAATCTCAATGGAGTTACTAATGAAGATGCTGTTGTTCGACTGTTTCCCTATACGTTACAAGGAGTGGCTGGATCATGGTATTTTTCATTACCATCTGGATCCATCACTACTTGGGATATCTTTCAAGATCAATTTTTGACTAAATTTGGTGATGACAGGTCTACAGCAACACTGATAAATGATCTATCTAATCTTAGAGCTGACTCAAAAGAGATTGTCAAGGATTTTAATTCACGTTTCAATAAATTGTTAAACAAAATTCCTACTACCTCCAAGCCTAGTGAAGAAGTGCGAAGTGAATGGTACATTTCTTCTCTACCATCAAACATAGCAATCTTTGTTGATAGGGATAATAAAACAACTTTAGCAGACAATATGAAGGAAGCAATAGCAGTAGAGAAACGTATTATAGCCTTGGAAAAGAAAAATGCAATAGAAGAATGAAAATCCAAGAAAGTCGCTTTTAAGGAAGATCCCAAGAAAAAGCAATCAAAAGATCCATTTGATTTAGAAGGATTGCAAAAATTTTTGAAAACCATGTCTAACAAAATGGTTGACATGAAGAAACAAGTGGCAGAAACATCTTCTAAAAAATCTTTCAAGCCTTTTAGAAGAAACCCTTCAACTGATCGAAAGCCACCAAATGCCATTACTAATGCTGAATCAGAAGAAGAAGAAGAAGAAACTGCTATTGAAGAAACTATTGATGAAGAAGAAGTCGTAGAAGTACAAGGTATGTGGGATTTCATCCTCCCAGATGAGGAAGATCAAGAAGCATCCCCTGTTAGCACTCGAAGTAGAAATTAACTTGATCCTCCTCAATCTACTCCTAAGTCAAAGAGTGCAAGCTCATTGACTAAAGATAAATTTGCACCCAAGAAAATGACATCTAAAGCAATTCAAACCAGCCCAGTCCAGACAGATTCATCAAATCCATTGAGAACACTGATTGTCCCAGATGAAATGGAGTATAATATCATAGAAGACATGAAGAAGACTAGGGCTAATATCACTTTTTATGAATTGAGCAAGTTAAACCAACGAAAGGTACTTTTGAAAGAATTACATGCTGTACCAGAAAAACCTTTGCCCGACCCTGTGATTTCTCAAGCTTCCAATGAGATGGGAAGACCTCCAGCTAATGCGATCATTAAAGTTGATCTAGAAAACATCGCTTTAATTAGAGGAAGGTCGAGATCTCATACTCCTCCATTTCTTCTTACTTATGAATTTTTCAATAAAAATTTGCATAATTGTTTAGTGGATTTTGGAGCTTCATCTAATATTCTACCAAAATCAATATGTGCAAAGCTAAACATTCAACCACAAAAATCTGTTGTGCGCATAGTCCAGCTTGATCGATCGCAAGTTGAATTAATTGGAGAATTAAATCAGGTTACCATAAGGCTATCATCAAATCCAAAGGTATGTCAAGTCATTGATATTTTAGTTGCAGATATTCTAGAATTTTATGGCTTAATTCTTAGTAGAGATTGGTTAGAAAAACTTCATGGATATTTTGCAACTGATTGGTTGCATATGTGGCTTCCTTATAATGGTAAACCTAATCAGATAAAGGTTGAGCGAAAAAAACATCAGAAATACATAGTAACAGAATTGGAAGGAGAGAATGAACCAGTTGCATACAGCAGTAATATCATTGGCAATTATTCAGTTGACTCTTTCTTAGGAAATTTCAATGCTCATACTTCACCTTATTTAGAACATTCTGTTTTATCCCAAATAGAAAATTTTTCTCAAACAGATACTTCTAAATGTATTAATTTTGTAGATACTCCTGTAAATAAATCTTTATTTTGGAAATTATTTTTTGATGGTTCTAAGTCTAATGAAGGAGCAGGAGCAGGATGTGTTTTGGTTAGTCCAGAAGGAAACAAAATCATGCTAACTTGCAGACTCGAATTCGATTGCACTAATAACACTGCAGAATACAAAGCTTTAGTCCAAGGATTATATAAAGCAATCGGATTAGACATCAAATATCTACAAGTTTTCGGAGATTCGGAAATTGTAATTAAACAGGTACGCAATACTATACATTGTTTATCAGGTCATTTAAAGCATTATCAATCTTTAGTTCAAGATCTGACTGAACATTTTATAGAATTTAATATTTCACCAATTCCTAGAATTCAGAATGCTAGTTCAAACCTCCTAGCTAATGTAGCTTCCAAGCTCATTCCTGCAGAAGATTTTAGTCTTGATCGATTTTCAATTGAATTAATCTTTAGACCCTCGATTCCTGATAACGTTACCAATTGGAGGATTTTCAATGATGATCTTGATATTGTAGATTTTCTCACATCTGAAGGATCTTACACCAATCAAATAATTGATGAAGACCAACATGACAAACTATTGCTCCAAGATAGCACCAATAATGCTATACCAAAGTCAGTAGTCAAGTTAGAAGACCTTTATGATTTGAAAGATCGATTTAAAAGATCTACCAATTCAAAACTGCAAAGTTTGACTTTGAATTATGAATTAGTAAATCTAGGAACTGATGCCAAACCACAGAATATCAATCTAGGCCTTGGCCTAGCTCCTGAAGAAAAGTCAACGTACATTCATCTTCTGAAACAATATAAAAGTGTCTTTGCTTGGAACTATGATGAACTGAAAAATTATGACACTTCTATCATCCAACATACTATCCCAATGATCAATCATGAAAAAACTGTCCAACAGAAGTTGAGAAAGATCCACCCTAATCTATAAAAAAAATCAAATATGAACTCAATAAGTTATTGAAAGCCAAAATTATTTTTCCCGTTCGACATTCTAAATGGGTTTCCAATATGGTTCCTGTTAGAAAGAAGAACGGAGACATTAGAATTTGTATTGACTTTCGAAATCTTAATAAAGCCTGCCAAAAAGATAATTTTCCTTTGCCTCCCATGGAGCAAATATTACAGGAAGTTGCAGGATCAGAATTAATTTCTTTCTTAGATGGTTTCTCTAGATATAATCAAGTGTTAGTCCATCCTGATGATCAATTAAAAACTACATTCAGAACCAAATGGGGCACTTATGCATATCAAAAGATGCCTTTTGGTCTGATCAACACTGGTGCCACATTTCAGAGAGCTATGAACATTTCTTTCAAGGGATTAGTTAACAAATCAATGGTAATTTACTTGGATGATATAACTGTATATTCCAAAAAACGAAGCAATCATCTTAGAGATTTGAAGCAGATCTTTCAACGCTGTCAAAGGTATGGAATTTCACTTAATCCGAAAAATTCCTTTTTTGCATTAAGTGAAGGAAAAATTCTTGGATTCATAGTATCAAAATCTGGAATTCATATTGATCCTAATAGAATCAAAGAAATTTTTGAAATATCTTTACCTCACAATAAAAAAGCTATGCAATCTTTTCTTGGCCAGATTAATTTTGTAAAAAGATTTGTGCCAGATTTTTCGAGAATTGTATCACCCTTGCAAGCAATGATTAAAAATAATGCAAACTTCAAATGGGGCAAAAATGAATATGAGTCATTCAATCTGATCAAACAAGCAATTATCAATGCTCCATCTTTAGCAACTCCAAATTTTTCTGATCCTTTTATTTTGTACACATTTGCCTCTGATAAATCTTATGCTACAATACTCACTCAAGCAAATCAAGACAAAGCAGAAGCTCCAATTTCCTTTTTTAGTTCAAATTTACAAGGAGCTGAATTGAATTATTCAGATGTTGAGAAACAAGCTTATGATATTTTCAAAGAAGTTAAATATTTCAGACCCTTTCTACTTAAAACCCATACAAAAATCATAGTGCCGTTTCGAGCGGTAAGAAATATTTTAGTCCAAAAAGATGTGGGTGAGAAAAGAGCCAATTGGGTTACTACCTTACAAGAATATGATGTTGAAATCAAACTAGCAAATATTGTAAGAGGTCAAGGTTTTTGCAAAATACTAGCTGGAGCATCGCTTATTTCTGAAAAACCATCTGAAGAGATGCAAACATATTAGGTAAGCCTAAACGATGTTGAATCATTATATGCTGATATCATATTTTATCTGAAGAATGGATATGCTCCTCCAAATATCGATCACACCAAGAAGAGAGCTCTAAGGTTGAAGGCTAAACAATATCAGCTTGTAAATGATGTTCTTTTTAGAATGAATTATGATTTTGTTCTTCTTAGATGTCTGGAAAAATATGAAGCTGAAAAAGTCTTGCAGGAACTTCATGATGGGCTAGCAGGTGGACATTATGCTGGAGATGCTACTGCACATAAGATTTTCCTTGCAAGATATTACTAGCCTACTTTATTCAAAGATTCACACAACTATGCAAGGAAATGTCAAATTTTTCAAACCACGGCCGGAAGACAAAAGAAATCATCACTACCATTACAACTAGTCAACATTGAGCAACCTTTTGATCAATGGGGATTGGACATAATAGGTGAGATCGTTCCTCACTCTTCTAAACAACATAGTTATATCATTACAACAACTGATTATTTTACGAAATGGGTAGAAGCAGTCCCTCTCAAGACTGCTAATGTTGAGCATATCATCGAGTTTATAGATCAGTTCATAATCACCAGGTTTGGTTTACCTTCCGCTTTAATGTTTGATAATGCATCATATTTTTCTGGTAATGCTATGACTGAATTTTCACTCAAGAGAGGTTTCAAACTTAAATATTCTGCCAATTATTATCCACAGGGAAATGGGTTAGCTGAATCCACGAATAAAAAATTAATCAGAATCATTAAGCGAACCATTGATAAAAATCATAAAAATTGGCATAAATCTTTAATATATGCTTTATGGGCAAATCGAATAACGCAGAAGGGTTCTATTGGCACTTCTCCCTTTAATTTAGTTTATGGGAGAGAAACAGTTCTTCCAACTCATATAACAATCCCTTCTTTAACCTTAGTCCAATATATTGATGAAGAACCAACTTCTTCTTTACAATTAAGGCAGATGGAAATAATTAAGTTAGAAGAACAACGAGAAAAAGCCAAAGTAACTCATGCTCATCATCAAGCATTAGTTAAAGCTTCTTTTGATTCAAACATGATAACCAGGAAGGATTTTCAGATAGGAGATTTAGTTTAAAATGGGACAAGGCTCATGAGGAAAAAGGAAAACATACAAAATTTCAACGAATGTGGCTTGGTCCTTTCCAAATTGCAGAGATCATAGGTCCATCTACTTTCATGTTACAGGATTTAACAGGGAAAAGAGAGTCTTTACTTGTTAATGGACAGATCCTTAAAAAATATTTTCCATAGGAGATCATTCTTCTATTTTGTAGATTAGTTTTCTTTGTTTGTCATAATAAAACCAGTTGTTAATGGTTATATATGGAATTCACAAAAAAGATACAAGTTCTCTTTTTAGATTTTATTTCTTCACTTAATAAATAGAATTATTTTTAGAATATTGATCATTATTATTCAAAGATACAGTTAAAAGTTCTAAATCTAGAAATGATATTAGTTTCAACTTTGAAAATTTTAATGAAAACAACTTTTGGTGAAAGATTGTTTTATATTAGTCCAATGAAAGGTATCTATAACAAAATGAAGATTCTTTGTAGAAAAGTTCTTTTCCAAAAAAAAACTCTATTATTGTCGTCTAGAGCTATCTTAAGGAAACAATGACTTCCTCCCCGCCTAGAAAATTACAAATTTCAGGGAATAATCCAATGATACACTTTTAACTTAAAGAGTAAGAGGTCTAATCATGAGTCGGCTTATCATGATCATAGATATTATAGCTTGCTAACTTTTCTAATACTGCATACCACAATAGGGCAATGACTTAAGATTATTGCAATCGAAAGGCAAGGGGTATCATCACAAGCCAACTTGTTCAGCAAAGTTATAAATCAAGTGAATGGCACTGTCATAAATTGGCTACCAAACCAAGACATTGTTCTTTAAGGATAAAAAAATAAAATAAAAGCAATAAGTGTGAATATGGATTTCTCTTTGAAAATTGTATATTTTTCTAAGTAGGACACAGGATCATTGCTGGGTAACAGGTAACCCTGTCGAGGCTATAGACGCTTGCTGGCAGCAGTGGCTCTACCTACGACAAATGAGTATATTTAAAACTGATTTACAGAGAAGCCTTTTGTTTTTATCTTTAAAACCAAGTAATGACTGATGTAGATACAAGGACTAGCTTGAAGAAGTGAATAGTCAAAGTTGATCAATAGAAGAAATAAAATATCATTCATAGATTGAAGCATAATATACTTTGTCTTTTTATAATAAAGTTTGATTTTCTGGAAAATTTTCTTTTTTGAAAAGTTTAGATAATTCAAAAGAAAAGCAGATATAACTGGTTCTTCCAAGAGAATCGCCAATTGTTGTGGCCAGCAACAACCCCCTTTCTTATTTAGTATTAGTAATAATACTAAATAAGTGGGGACCCTTAGTTTAAAATCCAAAAAATTTATTGGTGTTTGTTTTCATTTTCAATAAAGCTCACTATCATTGACTTAAAGAAATTTCTTTGGAAAAAGCTTTAAATAAACTTAAGTTTTTGATAGATTAGAATAAAACCTTTCTTTGAATTTCACATCCATCGCACGCGATCCAAAAAACTATGCAGAAAAATATTTATCGCAAATCTCATATCGCAGAAAATACATTAACAGATACTTTTCATATGTTATATTTTGCGATATTGCGATGTCGCGATATTACAATTTCGCGATGTTACTAATTGCAAATTATGAAAGTTGCGATTTGCGTTGATTTCAACTTACGAAAGCTGCGATTTGCGATACTGCGATTTCACGATATTGCAAAGCAAATCGCAGATCGCATTATCGCAGATTCTTTAAAGCTCGTTGTACGAAGTAAATCTTTCCGTAAATCGAGACCCGTAATGCGCCTTAATGTCAAGTTAATGAATGGATTGTCAATAATTAATCAAAAGGATTTTGTTTTGATCGAAGGGTTATTTCACAATTGATTAATATATTTCATACGCCTTTAGCATTTAAAACTATCCCGTCACCTTTCTCATGTCATTATTCTCACTTAATTCGTAAAACTGTAGGCGCGAAGAACAAGAGACTATACAAAGAAATTTTTAGAGCATTATGGGAAAGAAAGTGAAAGCTCCAAGTTCTGAAAATAAAGAGATGGCTTCCTTATACACAGACACTGCTTGCAACAAGGACGCTGGTATCACCACCTGGGAGGGTATGTTTAATTTGTTTGAAGAAGAAAACCCAAGGGTAATGGATGTTTTAGCTACTGCGGGTTAAAGTAATTCCTCTGAGGCATCTCTTACAGAACTGGCTTGTTCATTTTTGCATCGGATAGCAGCAAGACCAAGAATTCTTCCATATACAGATATGGTCAAATGGGTGCTGGATAGCACTGATATCACAGACAGACAGTTCAAAACTCCAGGTCAAGAGCTCATCGGGTCGTTTACTCCAGAAGATTTGAGGCTTATGTATCATTTGCCGGAGCCTCAGGCAACTTACAACAAACAATTTATGGAGAAATTTGCCAAGGAAAATGCCAATTTAGCGGAATGCACTAAAGAATGGTCCAGAAGAGATGAACCACTGAAGAAAGATAAACACGGTATTTACAGTACCGGTTCACTCACTTCTCCATATTGTTTTGTTGTTGCTATGTTATGTAGGCTTTTTGGAAAGCCTGACATTAATAAGTTTTTGCCTGAATGGCTTCCCCTATTGAATGCTGCTGTTAACGCTACCATTGTGGACTGGGCCAAAATATTGTCTGATAATTTAGCCACTGCTATTTTCAATTACCGATCTAAACGGACTGTGTCTCAGAGGATTTATCCTCCTTTTTATCTATCTGCTTATGTTATGGATTCAATCTACTTTGTTTCTAAGTTCCCTTTAATGGGTTGGCAATGGACAATTCAGGATCCCCTGCCCATCCATGTTTATCACAATGAATTGTGGGAGTTAAAATTCATTCCTCATTTTTACAAGATTTGCCATGGCATAATGTTGCCTTTGTATAGAATGTTGTATAATAAAGATGCCCCAAGGTTGTCTCCTGAAGCAGAAGTAGACATTCTCCCTGTCGCAAGATGGTTTGGAGAAGAACTGTTTACTTATGTGAGGGTTTTTGGGAGGTTTGCTTCTCCTCATGTTTTGCCCTTATATGTTCCGGATAAACTTATAGCTCGGGAAATTGCATATCAAACCTGTGGAGATGGAGGTTTGACAAAAGAATTAAAGGATAAAAATAAAGCCATCTGGCCACAATTTCCTGTGGCCTATGGAGCATTTTCATTATTTGATGTTGGTCACGCATTTAAGGAAGTAATCAATGTTACATGTTTAAAATTGTTTAAGTTTCCGAGAAGGCTATTTGATCCGCATGGTATTGTCAAGGATTTCACCACTGTTGTCAAAGTAAGAGTATTTTATGGAGAAGAAGATCTTTTTGATGATATGTTTCAAGAAAAATGTTCATTTAAAGAAATTTTGAATTTAGCTCAAACACGGTTCTCCCCAGAAGAATTTCAAGAGTTTAAAGTATACAGAGAAAGAAGATTGACAACTATTCCTTTGGATAATTTGCGCTTGGAACCCGCAAGGGAACCAACTCCTAGTGTCAGTCTCAGTGGCAGCTCAGATTCAGAAAGATCTAAGTCAAAGTCCGACAAAGAAATTTCTGAACATTCTAAAAAATCTAATCAGGATAAAAGTGAAGGCTCAGTCAAGGATACAACTCAATCAAAAGAGCTGTCACAACAACAGATTTCAACTACTCCACAGTTGAATCTCCCACCTCTTAATGTAGATCAACCATCCATCAGCACTCAGTTAGATAAAGAATGGGAATCATTTAATGATTTGATTAATGTTGAAGGACAGAATATACAAACTCTTGTACAGATAGCAAAAGGTTTGATTACTGAAATAAGTGGCAATGTCACAGAAAAGGAACATATACCTATTACTCCTTATGCCGAGCTTGTACTTAAAATAGAGGAAATTACTCCTCTGGATATATTCTATAGCCCGCAACATAAATCAGTAGTAAGGAAGCAAAGAAAGAAGAGAAAATTAGAAAGTGCGCTTTCTACTGATGCAGAACAATTAGATGTTTTATGGAAAGATCCTACTATGGAATCCCACTGAAAACCTTACTAAATTATCTCAGATAAGAGGAGCTTATGCCTCCGCGACTATTGACAAAGCATATGAGGTAAGGCTGTTATTAAATGAAAAAGAGGATCAGATACAAGTTCTGCAACAACAATTGCAACAAGCACATGCCAACAATGAAGCACAGGTGAAATTTGAAAAGTTACAACAAGAGTTTCAGCAAATGAAGATCGGGTATCAGAAAAGCTTGGCAGAAAAAGAGAAACAAATACATATTATGCAAGAAATGCATAAAGACAACCCCAAGCTTACAGAATTTATCTCAGAGTCTATTTCTTTGAATAATCAACTACTGCAACAATAAGATATATTATGCCATAAGATTTCACAGTGGAACTCTTTTTGTCAAGAAAGTGATAAAATCACTAATCATGTCGTAGAATTATGACATGATTATGATTTAACTAATGAAAGAGTTACTAATTATTTGGCATGGAAAACGACAGAGGAAAGAAAAAGAGTAGGAGCACCAATTATCAATGACATCCATAAAGAAATACTCTTCAATAAATGGGATGCATAGATCAGAGAGGCAGAAAAAGCAGCTGAGGAAGTAGCTACAGCGGTGAGCAACATTACTGATTGTGTAAATGAGAATTTGCACAAGTTTAATTTAATTTCAGAAACCATTCCGGGATACCTACCACAAGCACAACAATTGCAAACAGAGTGGAAACAGAAAGCGGAAGAGAAAGCAAAATCAATTCAAGGATTGACAAAATTAAACTGGGATTCTTACTGGACCTGTCTAGTAAAACCACACAGTCAATGTAGTACTCTTAATTGCATCATTAATTCTGCTGAGAAGATCGTGCCCACACTTGTTGATTCCGTCTTTTCGGGACAATTGAAATCTGAAGTCGGCCAGCCCCCTCTTCTCAAATCAATGCTGGATGCTTGCAAATTCAAAGACCAAATTCACAAGTAGTTAGTTGTTAAATTTAGTTTTAGATTTAGTATTAGTTTTACTTTATCTTTGCCTAGAAAAAGGATGGTCATTTAAACCGAATCCTAAATTTTTGTAATAAACTATAATTAGATTTAGTTAGTAGTATTTAAACCCTTCTCATGCATTTAGAGAAGGGTCCAGAAATTTGTCAAAAACTTATCCTCAGAACATGCACTTCTGCACCCTCAGAGGAGGTTTTGATGAATGAAAGGAACGAGAATTATTGATATCTGTGTCTAATATCTGCTACTGATGTTGCATTTCTGTACTCTTAGTAGATGTTGGATTAGGAGGAGATAAATCATTATTGCTTCTAGCTCATGAGTAGAACCAATTATAAATGGCACTTTTATCTCTTAACTTTTTCTGCTTCTGTGTTAAAAGTGATATTTATGTTCATTTATTTATATATTGATGCTTGAATGCTTCAGTTATCATTTGGCACTTTTGTACGGTGATGACTATTTGTTTATGCTTAATGTATGAATAACTTATTATGCGATATGTTTTTCACAACTGTTTCATCTAACTTTTTATATGAAGTGGTTTATCTTTATTGAATTATTTTCTTATAGCAATTGAATGATCTTTATTACCGATTGTTATTCGAAATCATTTTAGATCGCATAAACAAGATCTTATCCCGGGTTTAGTTTAGAATTAGATATTTCTGTTTAAATTAGAATACAATTTGCATATGATTAGATTAGAAATAGAATAAAAGCATTTCACTTAGGAACCTTTTTAGAAAGGAAATATCTATTCTCAACACACACACAAAAAATTGGAAACTGGTCCCATTATCCCAGTCGGACCCACTACACCAAACGAAAAAGGAGCT